>RJWT010004835.1:0-32349 GCA_004365215.1 Cuniculus paca
CTAGGAATTTTTCAAATAGTGAATGTTTCCTGAGCACTTTCCTTGTAGCTTCTGTCTTACATGAAAATAATTTGTATGGTCACCGATTTCTCCTGGTTAATCTTATAAACTGCCAAGAATACACTCCTAATTCTAACATTTCTAAAAAAACTCTGAGCTTTCCAAGCCTCAAGTCTGTCAAATCATACATTTCTAATCCTCTACTGAGAAAATATAAGACAGCTCTCCAACCCAAATTTTTAAGTTCTACCCAAATCACAAACAATTTAGTTATTTTGAGCTAAGGATGAGACATTTTCTGTACTACCAAATGCTACATTCTCCCTACAATGAAAATCCATGGTGGCACCATTCAAGGTACCTTTAGTCAGCACTGTAAGACTGAAGGCCCAAAAGTAGGAGAGCCCTGAAAATGAAACTGTCATTTGGCTATAATATCCCACTATGTCTACCACAACCCTCTCCCTCTGAAGGTACTAAGTCCCTGAGCACAATTTAGATGAATTCCCCGAAGTTTAACTGGATGAATTTGATGCATTCAGTGGTTATGAAGAGTCTATGGCTCTATTATATTTTATGTAAGCCTCACTGAAGCCTTCCTGTAATTTCTAATAGGTTTCCAGAGTTTTCAGAGTATTCCAAAACAACACCCATCTCACAAGAGCACCGTGAAATATAAAGTGTACCTGTGAAATGCTGAATATCAAAAGATGGTAGGGCCAGGGATATAGTTCAGTGGCACAGCACCTGCCTGGCAAGGGCAAGGTCCTGAGTTCGACTCCAAGTACCAAATCAAGGGTGACAGTAGTCTTTGAGCTATAGTACTAATTCTCCTAAAGACCAGATTTATGACCCAAGAATTTAATCTATAGTAACATGAATAGGTAGATGAGACCAAATGATTTATACCATTTAATTTATAAATCACAATCCCGGGCTCACAGTTTATAGCTATAAAATGCAAATTATTCTCAATGAAATAAACCATAAGTTTAAAATGTAACCAGAACAGGGACTAGAATTTTATAATAAAAACTTCACAACTGCCAGTCACTAGGTCAAGAACAAACAGTGATCTGATTAACAGCCATGGCAAAGGCAGTTATTTAGAATTTGGTTTCACTTTCAAGTTTTAGGTTCTGAAAAGTCCTATGAACTGTTTCCACCTAAAAATGTTTTTAATGTAGCTAAGATAATACGACTAACTGGTCTAGCTGCAAGCTTCCCCTGACTCAAAGTTTAACAAAATTAAAACTGGTTAGAAAGGAAAAAAATAAATCCCAGGGCTACAGTATCATCTACTCATTTTTCTTCTTTGCCGTTAGAAATATTTACAAATTAGGACAGTATTTAAGGTTTGCTTTATTCTACTGGCATGTAACTTAATACTTTTCATCATACTTCTTCCCTTTAAATACAGTGCTCCAAGTGACAGAGATTTATAAGGCAATGACTAACCCAAAGAATCAAGTAACTATCTTTTATTATTTATTTTATTATCTTTTCTTATCACCTTTAAGAAATTAGCTGAAAATAAGATGGAAGTGGAAAAAGGAGAACATTGCAAACTGCCTTGGATGGGAAAGAAAATAGAAACTTTAAGGCTAAGACAGTCTATGGGAAGAAAAAGTATTAAACGGAATGCAGGTGTGACCATTAATCAAGGTAAGGGAAATTGGCTGAATTAAGAAACAGCTAGCAGACTAGTAAATTACCCTTCTGAGTCACAAAAGCTTAACTTTGGGTAGTATATATGATTCCTGGCCTCTTCTTCTCTGGCACTATTTATAATTATGTTAATGAAAATTAGGAACATCACAGGCAAACTGAGCTGAATGGCTACTTATCACAAATTCCCAAATAACAGGCACTCTTTACTGTTGCTTCCTAGATTCCTTCCTTCAATGGGAATCTCCTCCTGTGAAGCAGAGGGTGGATCTAGCTTTTGATACTCAGTAGTGGCTATGGCATTTTAAAGAGACAGGGCACAGGGCCAGGGATATAACTCAAAGGCACAGCGCCTGCCTGGCAAGCGCGAGGTTCTCCTGAGTTTAATTCCCAGAAGAAAGAAAGAAAAAGAGGAAAGGGAAAGGGAAAGGGAAAGGGAAAGGGAAAGGGAAAGGGAAGGAAAGGAAAGGGAAAGGAAAGGAGACAGAGAGAGAGAGAGAAAGAAAGAAAATTAAAAATGAAAATAAATCTCTTTTTACAGTAGCAGAGATTTGAAGGATGAATAACTTCATGCAAATCTGTATGAGTTCTCTTTACGGTAACAGATTAATGATTATGAAGACAGAGCTACATACTACTAACCTTGCAAGCAGATTTACATTCAGATGGTATTTTCTACACTTGAGTTCAATTTTTATATTAAAAAATAAATTTCCAACTATACCTACGTCCCAAAGCATATTACTCTTTATTTTAATATACTGCAGAGAGAAGACACCTGTTTATTACCAAAAAAACCCAAAACCAAAACAAAACAAAAAAAAACCCACTTCATGATTTGCAAAAGACCATCATACATGAGTGGCTGGAACACTTGGCCTTTAGCCTCCTGCCAACTACCACACCACATGCATTCTGAAAGAACAGTAAATTCAGATGTCCTTGTGTGAGATACTTCAAATCCATCTTTCAAATGCTTGCTACTAATAAATGCACAATCACACTAATAATAACCAGAAATAATTAAGAGACAACAATCTTAAAGACAACTTTGTGTATTTAATTAGAGGTTGGCAAATTTTTTCTGTAACATGACGAAAACAATGTTTTAGGCTTTGTCAGTCTCTGTTTCAACTATTCACCTTAAAGCATGAAAGCAGTCATTGATAATAATATAATGAATAAGGAAGAACTATCATTCAATAAAATTTTATTAACAAAAAAACAAGGCTGGGGTATAGCTCCATGGTAGAGTATGTGCCTAGCATGTGCAAGGCCCTGGGTTTCCTGACTCCTCTTCTAGAGTACAAGCTTCTCTGTATCCCTCTGTCAGTTTATAGATGAATCATTACTTAATAATCAAATAACTTAAAATGTTTGTGCTACATTGGATAAACAGCATTTATTGAATAGACTCTAACTTCCTATAATCGGTTATATTTCATAATGTCTTATATTTCAGTTAAAATACTTTAATTGTATTATTAGTTGTAAAGCACTGTCAAGTCTGTATTGAACTCTGCTCATCTAAGACTAATTCTAATTTTCTGGTTCTGTGGGACGAGTTACACAAATAACCAATCTGACTACCTAACACTGTGTAAGGACAAGAGCTGAAAGGTCATGTTAAGGCCAAAGTTAATAATACCCTCGTAGGTGAGATTCAAAGGCAAACAGAAAGAACCCTGTGGATAAAACTTGTATGCAGAGAAAAGGATGCAAGAAGTGGGACCTGTTTGTATATGCAATGAAGACTTGAGATTTTTCTCAATTGTAGTAATAAACATTTCTTCAGACTTTTGGAAAATGCTTTCGTTCTCTGCAACCAAATTAATTCCTTACTAGGAAACAGAACATGAAAAAAAATTTTGAGACAAGACTTTACTATGTACTTCAGACCACCCTTGAACTCACTATGTAGTCCAGGCTGATCTTGAACTTGCAAAAATCCTCCTGCCTCAGCCTCCTGAGTGCTGGGATTACATGCATGTGTCACCACGCCATGCAGAACTTGAAACACTTGAGAGGACATGTTTGAGCTGACTCTTTTTTAAAAAATGAGTAGATAAGGCCAGAGATATAGCTCAGCAGCACAGTGCCTGCCTGGCAAGCACAAGGTTGTGAGTTCAATCCCCAGTACAAAAAAAAAAAAAAAAATGAGTAGATAGGGGCTTCTACTCTAGATGCAGTAATAGAGAATGGATTTAACCTCAGACTGAAACAACTACAAACAAATTTATAAAAACATATGAAACAATGTTTTTAGACACTGGTTTTATATGTAGGACACATGTACTAGGTAATCTCCGAGAGAATAGAAATAAAGGCCTTTTCCAACACCTTCCTGTTTAAGTTTCCAGGAAACAGTGGGAGAAAAAACCCAGAGTAAAACCGACAAGATTTCTAAATTAGGGAAACAAAGTCGGAAGGCCAAGCTTGTCAGAATTTACCAGAGTACCAGAGAAGAAAACTACACAGAGAGAGAGTGTGACATAATCTGCAGAGGGCCTCCCTCAAGTCTTTACTGAAAATATCAGTATAGACTTGTAAAACATCTACCCAAAGCAGGAAAGGCAGCAACTAAAAGTGAAGCTGAGCACTGAGACCAGATCTCATGTCCAACTCCCTAAGCCTGGTGGATTGAAAACGGGTGGTCAACTTAGCACTAGCTGAACTGAATTAGTGTGGTGCTTAGTGAGGGGCCCACCTGAGGACTGTTGCCAGCACGAAAGAGACCTGGAGAGGAAGAAGGGGTGTTGTGTGGTGCTGTTGGTTCTCCTGGTGCCACGCGTTCTCCCAGAGGAGCTGCCGAGCTTCTTTCTTGGTATGAACTTGGCTGTTATCATCAGAGGAGTTCAGGACCTTATTGTCATGGAGAATGGTTGTGGTTCACTTTAGGGGAGCTCTGGTCCTTACTTTGAGCATGGCTTCCTGGCTCCAGAGGGGAAGATGGTGTGCAGTTCAATCTCCAGAAGTCTGTCGCGCTGGCTTCCTGATATGAACTCGGCTGTTCTCGTCATTGGAGGAGCTTGGGACCTTATAGTCACTGAGGATGATTGTGGTACTTTTTAGGGGAGCTCTGGTTCTTACTTTAAGCATCACTTCCTGGCTCCAATGCAGAACCCTCAGCCTACTGGCATAGACTTTCTATCTTCCACTGCAGACCTCTGGGCCGACCTTCCCAGCACAGATCTGTGAAACAGACTTGCAAGAGTCACTGTCTCGGGCTCTAGGTCTTCAGCGGGACTCATGCAGGTAGTGCCATCGTCTTATGGTTAATACATTGTATCAACTTGAGAAGTTTAGAAGTTTAACTGAGACTCAGCAGGGAGCCAGGGTTCTTACTTTGTAAATACCCTCATCCTGTGCAAAAGAGGGCAAAGACATTTTGTGAGTGCTACACCCACCCTGGGAAGGGTGGGGGGATGGGCTGTGTACAATATAAGGGTAAAGAAGTCTTGCATTTTGCTCTTTTGCTCTGGCTGCTGCCTTGAAGTGTTGCCTCAGTGCCATGCCACCCTGCTTTGGAGCCAGCTGATTATGGACTGAAACCACCAAGAACTGTAAGCTAAATAAACCTTTCCTTGCTTCACTTTGGTGTCAGGTGTTTGTCTCAGCAAGGATGAAAAAGTAACCAAGACAGAATTTGGTACCAGTGCAGTGGGGTCATTGCTGTGACTGTATCTGACCATGTGGTTCAAGAGCCTTTGAAAATGGCTTGTAGGAAGAGTTTGGAAAGGTTCAGAACTGTCACCTGAAAGAATAGCCCTGAACCAGCTTACGCTGTTCTGTAGGGGAGATTCTGGTCAGAGCTCAGGAGACCAGAAGGCTGATAGAAAGCCTGCCGGTAAAGACCAGGCTCAGGAGGTTTCTGCTGGGAAGAAGGACTGCATTGGGTGTTGGACTCCAGTAGATGTATGTTATGGCTTGGCAGAAAGTTTGTCTGCATTTTGTTCATGTCCAGAGACTTCGCCTGAAACTAAGGTTAAGGACAGTGGACTAACTAATCTGGCAAAAGAAATTTATTTCAAGGCAGTCGAATGTTGAGGCCATGGCATGGCTATTATTGAGGGCTTTTAGCCAGATTTACATTGTGAACCAGGAGCACAGAGCCCAGCAGGGTGATTTGAAATGTGAGTTTGGCCAAAAAGGAAGCTGCAGTAAAGCTGTGGACTGCAAAGATAGAGCTGAGACCTCGATTGCTGAGCAGGAACAGAGAAATGGAAAAGATGGCCTGAAGGCAGTGCAAAAAGCAGCAGGTCTTGAACCTTTGCAGCTTCCAAACTGCAAAAGTGAAAGACTGCTTTGAGGAGAAAGCCTCAGAGCACCATGTTTCAGAATGGCGCCAGAGACCCCAAGAGGTTCCAGAATGGCAGCGGCACAGAGAATCTGTTCCTCACAATCAGGTTCAGAGTGCCCAGCAATCCAGGCACTTGACCCCTCCAGCCAAGAGAGAGAAAAGTCTGGCTACTGCTCCAGTTAACTGCAGACCTTGGTTGGCATCATCCACGTGGTGCTGGTTTTAGGTGCACATGGAATGCACAAACTCAGGTTAAGAAGGCTTCCACCCCGATTTCAGAGGGACTGGGAGGCCAGGCAGTGTGCCCGAGAGAGCAATGTGTGAAGCTCTGAGTGTGAAACCAAAGGTGCAATGGAGACCACAGAAGTTTGGAAAAGCCTGGAACGTGGATTATCTAAGGAAACCTGCAATGGGGGAGCAGAGCCAGCACAAGAGAAATGCCATGGGATTGGTGACTACTAGAAGTGCCATAGGGGTGGAACCACACAAGACCTTTGGAGCTCATAATTTGCCAGATTGCTTCAGATGCTAGACAAGCAGCTATACGATTTAACATTTACCCTGCTGGATTTTGGACTTGTTTTGGTCCCAATGCTTTGTACCCTCCTGTTTGTAACTTTTGGAATGAAAATGTTTATCCTATGCCCTTGCATGTTTTAAGTGTTTAACTTTGTTTTCATTTGCACAGGGGCATGCAGCTAAGAGTCTGCCTTACATTTCAGAGACTTGGGACTTGGACTTTTCAGCAATGCTGAAACTGTTAGGACTCTGGCAACTCTTGCAGGTGGACTAAATGCCTTTTGCATAGACGGATATGCATGAGTCTTTGAATGTGCCAGGACAAAATGTTGTTTCTAATGTAATGTTGATTGACTTACTGCTGGTTCTTAAGGATTGTTAAACTGTGTGATAATGTTCAAGTTGCAAAATGGTAAGAATTAGCATGTCTTGGTATCTGGAGGCTGATTTAAAGAAGTATGTGGTTGCCAAGTGGACAAGGGGTGGATTCTTATGGTTAATACACTGTGTCAACTTGAATAGCTTAGAAGTTTAACTGAGAGACTCAGCAGGGAGCCAGGGTTCTTACTTTGTAAATATCCTCATCCTGTGCAAAAGAGGGCAAGAACATTTTGTGAGTGCTACACCCACCCTGGGAAAGGTGGGGGGGGGGCCCTGTGTACAATGTAAGGGTAGAGAAGAGGCCTGCGGTTTGCTCTTTTGCTCTGGCTGCTGCCTTGAAGTGTTGCCCCAGTGCCACGCCACCCTGCCTTGGAGCCAGTTGAATATGGCCTGAAATCTCCAGAAACTGTGAGCTAAATAAACCTTTCCTTGCTTCACATTGAGTATCAGGTGTTTTGTCCCAGCAACTAGAGAAAAGTAACCAAGACACTTGACCTGTTTCAGGTTAAGTATGTAATCAGGTTAAGTATGTTATTGTTTATTATCATGAGTTCTGTCGATCAGCACAAGGGCTACAGGGCAGCTACCTCTTGTCTGTCCATTGTATAATCTGTTGGCCACCCAATGGTCTGAAAATGCCCATACAAAACATTCCTCAATCAGCCTCCTAGCAGAATGGACTTTGAGACAAGAGTCCTCCACTTTCTTGGGGATATAGCTTTTCAATTATTTGACTTTCTTGCCTCAACACCTTGTCTCTCTACCTAACTGGGAATGTAGTGCAGCCAGCTGCTGAACTTGGGTCAGAGAACAAAATCAGTGGAGGAAACAATCTCATACTGTGGTGGGGATAATTTAAGAAGTGAGAAAAAGGAAGAAGGGGAGGGAGGAGAAAAAGGCAGGCAGGCAGGCAGATTTCACAAGACAGAATAATCACAATTTTTCAGTAATAGGGCAAAATCAGCCCTAAAGTTTACTTAGCTCCCACCGAACAAAGCATAGTAGGCCTTTTAATAAGCCTTAACAGTATTACAGTGCTTCCAAATAATTTAGCAATGTCCCAGAATAAAGCTCAAGAAATTTACAGAAATGCCATTATGCACTTTATGACAGGCATGTACATACAAAACAAAAACAAAAACAAATGTACAGGGTTTAGTACCACAGATGTTTCAGTATCCATGGAAGAGGGGTGTCTTGTAACGCACTTCCTACAGATGAGGAGGAACTCTATTCAACAGCACACATGCTTTCCTTACAGGAAAACAGGGTTGCCTCTACTTCATGGAGCTATGAGAGGTTCAAATGAGATAACCTACAAAAAATACTTAGGATATAAGAGACGACTGATTTTTTTAGGAAGACAATTTTATCGGAAGCACAGAGGGGGTAAAAAGACTTTGGATAGTTAAAATTTTAAGTCTCACGATACCATATTGAGTCTATTTTACCACTAGTATATAGTGGCAAATTTTTAATTTATTACACCACAAGAATATTTTATTATATGCTACATTTCTTCCTTCACAAATTGTTACAGAATTTCCTGTGGGCTAACTCTGTGCATTTAATTCTAAACATTTTTAAAAATTAGGTACTACCATGTCAAAAGAAAACACAATTTAACAATAAAACAGTAGTAACTGTAAGAAAGCTGAATGACAGTCCAAGGCCCTTATCTTTATGAATTTTATCGGCTGTAAAATTATAGTACTGCAAAATATATGTAACACAAAATTTACCATTTTAAACCTTTTAGTATATGCAATCCAGTAGTATTCAGTATATTCACACTGTTGTGTGACTATTACTACTAAACACCTCCAGAACCTTTCCACCATTCCAGACTCCATGTTCCTTAAAACAAGAAATACCCAATTCCTCCTCCATCCAACCCCTGTTGACCACTATTCTTTAAGAATCTGACTACTCAAGGTACACCTCATATAAGTGAAATCATGTATTTGCCATTCCTTCATAAGTTTTCCTAATTCTTGTTGTGTAATAAGGCACTAAGAACTGAGGAAAGAAAGACTGGCAGCATATGCATATGCCCTTAGAAAACTCACTTCTATAAGGGAAACCAAACAAAATCAAACAAACAAACAAAAACACTCTTAAAAAAGTTATGTGATAACAGCTTTATCAGAAGTATAAAATAAAATGGTGGCACTAAGGTCAGGAGAGGCTTCACAATGGAGGTGGTATCTCAGGACAAAATTCACCAAATGGACAAGATTATTTTACCAATAGGAACAGCACTCATGCATGCAGCACTCTCATTCATTCAGACATTTAATGGGAGATGACACTGCTTCATACTGTGCACACTTACAACAGCAAGACCCCTGCTTTCCTTTAGCTAGCAGCATAAAGCCTTGAGATACACACTGACCAAAAACAAGCAGTTCACACTGAAACCCAAGTGCATGAGAGAGAAAGCAGAAAATGGGGCTGAAAAGGTTGCCCGGAACCAGATTACCAAAAAGCTTTGTATGTCCAGACTCTTTCTCCAGCAAGCTGGTTTGAGCACTTTAGAATATACTGTATAAGAATCATCTGTGGCAATTGCTAAACCCTAAAGGTTTCTAATTTCCTGTATCTGGGACTGACCATAGAAATCTGTATTTTTAATGAGAATACTATGTGTTTCTAAGACAGGTATATCCATAAACCACATCTTCGGAAACACTTCTAGAACACAGGAAGCTAATGACAACCTGAAGCAAGAGAATAATGTCGACA
This sequence comes from Cuniculus paca, assembly GCA_004365215.1. Lineage (NCBI taxonomy): Eukaryota > Metazoa > Chordata > Mammalia > Rodentia > Cuniculidae > Cuniculus > Cuniculus paca. The sequence goes on from RJWT010004835.1 coordinate 9,614, forward strand.
TTATATATTTTGGTTTATTAATGCTTTTTTAATTATAAAGTAATAAATCGTTTTGTTTTTAAAAATACAAAAAAAAAATCACATCTACCACCAAAAGATTTCACTTTCTGGTGTTATTTTATTATTTTTGCTTATATGTTTGCATTTAAAACATTAAAAGGATCCTACTGTACAAACTATTTTACAGCCTGTTCATCACCAGTGAAAGGAAATGTTTTCCCCTGTTCACCCTAAGACTTGATGACTATATAGCAGACCATACGCAACATACAGATGCAAAAACTCATTTTTGAACATTAGGTTATTGGTATTTTTTCACCTATTTTCCTGTATTATACCACTGTCAATATGTTAACATACAATGAAACCTGGGTTTTAGAAAGATTGCGTTAGTGACAATACAAGTGTTGAATTTGAATAGAGATAAAGTTAGAAGCAAGCTGGAAAACTACTATGATAGTCCTAAGCAAAAATAATGAGATCCTAGACTGGGGGTGTAGCTTAGCAGCAGGAAGCTTGCCTAGCAGGCAGTAGGTCCTAGGTTCAATGCCCAGCACTACAAATAAATCTCAAAGTAGTAACAATGGAGGAGGATAGAGAATAGATTTAAAAATCCATTATTTACACATAAGAGGTTGTCCTCTGTTTGAGATTAGGTACAAAAGAAGTAATTCTTCAGTAAATATCCTAACTCCTAAAATATTATCAAAGAATAATTAGTGAGAAAAGTATATTAATAGTACAGTATGTATTACCACTTTTTTTTTTGTATAGACATACGAGGGTGTAGAACCTTTTTTTTTTTAAAGAGAACAACAAAATAAAACAGAAAAAAGCCAATCAAAACAAAAAAGTGAAAATGATACAGGACTGGGGCCAGGGATTTGGCTCAGTGGCCTAAGCTCCTGCCTGGCAAGCGTGAGGTCCTGAGTTCAATCCCTGGTGCAGCAAAAAAAAAAAAGGGATACAGGACTTCAAAACAGAATAACAGGAAATCAACAATGGCTACCATGCCTCTTGTTATCCTCAAAATTGCTGCCCACAACATCAGACATAGTAAAATCAAATAAAACAGAACAGAATAAAAGCAATCAAAACAGAACACTGTATAAAACAAAACAATAAAGTGGAACAAAACAGAACAATACTGGATTTCAAAAAGAAGACAGAAGGAAATTTCCCATATTTGCTATACTGCATACTGTTATCCTCTTAATAGATACTCAGACCACCAGCCCCAGGCCTGCAAAATCAACCAAATAATACAAGCACCAAGTTGTTTTTGTAATGAGGATGTAGGATTAAGTTTCCAACTATGTTTAGAGTCTTACGTCCTTTTTTTTTTTTTTCTCTTTTCCTTTTGTAGGGCTGGGGACCAAATCCAGGGCCTCAACCATTCTGAGTAAGCACATTTCCATGGAGGTACACCTCCAGCCTGAAGAATCCTCCTTTTTATCAGAGAAAAATCAATTTCCTATTCCTATTCGACAACTACAAAAAACAGAGCCAGGAAAAGTAGTAGTTGTCAATGAAGACTGACCCTGAATTCAAGTGTATGCTGGAGATGTAGCTAGATGTAACTGCCTATGACTACATTTACCTCAACTTTTAAAAAGAATATATATATATATATATATATATATATATATATATGGCTTTCTGCCAACAAAGTAAATGTTTCATGCATTTGGCTGTCTTTTTATTTGGCCATTCTCCAATATCAACCTGAGAATAACCCCATTTCAATATCTACCAGCTACTAAAACATGGGTCAAATGAAACATTTTCCGCTGTGTGAAAGGGCATAGTGTATCATGATAAGGAATTCTAGAATGTAAAGCTAAGGCCACAAAAAAAGCTGCTTATAATGAACAAGTTCCCTCAAACAGCTTTTTCCCAGATTTATTAATGGGCTACCACTCCATAGTATTGAGGTTCAGATTTCAATTGTAAAGTTTATGATTGAATTTTTAGGCACCTGAATCAGACTTATTCAAAGATTTAGTTAACCAGATACAATTCAATTGCTGTAAATTAAAAAACAGAAGCACATCTTCTTTTCCTTTTCTTTTCAGATAACATTCTTTTTTAACTACTGTATACAGGATGAGCATCCTTAATCTGAAAAATCGAAATCTGACAATTTTTTGTGCACCCACATGATACTCTATAAAGATTTTGGAGGGCCGGGGATACAGCTAAGCAGCACAATCGCCTGCCTGGCAAGTGCAAGATCTTGAGTTTGATTCCTGGTACCACCCCCCCCAAAAAGATTTTGGAGTTCTTTAGATTAGTATCTGAACTGCAACCATCTCCCTAGTTCCTCCTTATTAAACATGCAACATCGCTTCTTGGCCTTTTGGCTAAGATCAAACGAAATATGCAATAAAGCAGTGATCCAGGAATTTCATGTCTATTGCCAGCATCTATGGCATTCATGGCAGTTCTCGACCTGATATACCATGTAATTATTAGTCAAAAGAAAGCTGAAGCACCTATATTAATAATATACAAAGAAGACATAAGAACAAGGACTGTACAAGGAATATTACTTTGGAACCAAGAAATAAATAAGCCATTTTTTCAGTACAGCATAAAAATCTCAGTATGTATGATCTAACAAAGCATCAAAATACATTGGGGAGGGGTGCTGACAGAACTGGAAAGAGGAACAGACAAGTCTGTAAGTGGGAGATTTCCACATTCCTCTCTTCGTGTTTGCTACAAGTACGTCGTAAACAAGGAAAACTTCAACCTCAATGGTAAGAGGAAAATATACAAACCAAAGTGAGATATTTTAAGTTTTAAATTTGGAATCACATAAAATTCAAAGTCCGGCAATTCTAAATATTGGTGAAGATGTGGAACATCTGAAACTCACACATATACTTCTGGCTTGGTTAGGCACATGACTCACAGAACCCAAACTGGATACACTATCAACATTGGCTGTAGTTCTTATTAAGATAGGAAAGAACATGCCAACAAGATCCTCCAAGCAATTCAAGGGCTAGTGGCTTTGGTCTCTTGCAGTGGCAGGTCTACCAAAAGAAAATATGCACAAGACCTGGTCATTAGCTACTACAGCTTGAAGTACCAAATAGCAACCAGTATTTCCAGTCCCACAGTTACAAGTCATTACACGAGGAAAGCCCTAAGCCATAACCTTCTATTGGTATTTACACTTCATCCATAGTCTTCTCTCAGTCTTTATGTAATTTATTAATTATGAGTCATTTTTACTGTAAGTAATGGTTTTTGGTAATACAACTGACATTCTAGTTTAGTAGATTTCCAGGGGAATAAGGCCAGAAAGTTAGCTCAAGGCCAAAATTGTCCAGAAAGAAGGGCTAAAATTAATTCTCTATTTCTAACAAGTAAGGAGATTCAATTTAGAAAGACGTTATGCTAAAAATCTATTAACATACTTTATTAAATCTAAAATGTCAATGATTCTACAACATGGTTAACTTTTGTACTCCTAAGAAATAAAAGATACTACCAATTAAATGTGGCACACACTGATTGTAACACATCCCACTTGCTGAGATACAAAATGGGGGGATAGGATATGGCTTTCAGAATCAAAGAAATACAGAATGGCCATTCTCCCAAGTTTTCACTAAAATATTTTAAGACATACAACCCTATTCCGTATCTTAAGATATAGTTGACTTTAACTGAAACCAGTCCTCTACTAAAAACCTAAGATGTCTCATTCAGTACATCTTTCTTCATCTGATGGGACACAGCTCTCTCCATCCTAGGATGTTAAATCAACTATAAAAATAAGTAAGTTTCCATTATTGATTACATCACCTAAAGTCCTAAGGACCTTTATAATCTAGAGGTTTTCATGTAATGCTCTGATGAAAGACAGTACCCAGAAATATATTGGCTCCGAGATACCAGAGAAGTGTCTAGTGGAAATAGGGGAAAATAAACTTTAACTCAGTACAGGTACTCTGGATGAATGTTTTCATCTGAGTAGGCTGTGCACAATCATTAACACTGTCTACCAGGAAGGGTAATTCTATCAACTTATAAGTAGAAGGTAAAGATGACAAAGTGGCCTTGTATTCCCTACCTAGTTGACTAACCTCTTGTTTGTAGATAGATAAACGTGGTGTGGAGTCTATACAAACATTCGGCAGGATAGATAAATCATTTTAAAAATACCAAAGGCAGGCATGATGGCACAGGTCTTCAATCTGAGCACTGAGTATTGCACATTTGAGGCCAGTCTGGGCTATATAACAAGTCTAAGGCCATTCTTGACAATATAGGGAGACTCTGTCTCAAAAAAATAAATTAATTAAAAAAATAAAAACAGATGGTGATTATTTACAATAGGAAACACAAAATATAGAAAGTACTATCTGTTCTCAATAAGATACAAGAAAATAAGGTTTCTGTGAAATAGCAAGATAAAAAGGTAAGGAAGGAATAAAAGGACAACAAACATGTCCAGGCTAAGATATTAATGAAGCTCTAAGAAAGAAAACAGTTAGATTAACAACAAAATTTAAATCTACAACGAAAATGAAAAAGAACAAAATCAACATTACGGAAAACTTCGTCAGTAACAGGAGATAAAAACAAAAATGTTCACTAAGAACGCAAAACAACTAAGTTAATAAAACAAGTTAAAAAAAAAAAAGGAACCAATCTACAAGTAACACATATTACCTAAAAAAGAAGTCAGCATGGAGGTGTACTCCTATAATCTGTTACTTGGGAAGCTGAGGCTAGCCTGGGAAACTTAGTGACTGATATCCTGTCTCAAAATAAAACTGAAAAAAGTACTTTCTTTGTACACTTGAAGGCTTGAGTTTAATCCCTCGGAACAGGAGGAGGTAGGAACAACAACAAAAAACAAAATGGGACAATAGAAAATGGAAGCAGTGGTCAAAGATAGAAAAACTTATCAAAAAAAAAAACTTATCAAAATAAAAGTATCTGCATTATCATAAGAACTTTCTTGTCCCCATCAAAATTAAAATATGCCAGAAAACTGTTTACAGAGAATTTTAAAGGGAAAAAAAAGCCTGGGACACAAGAATACTATTTTGAGCCTTGATGTCACTAATATGTTCATGCAACAGCCACTTTCAGATATTGAAGGAATCAGAAAAGTACCTCACATATATAATTACTAAAAAACAGTACCTGAAAACATTATTTGAAACAACCAAAAAGATTAATCAAAATTGAAAATCAAGAGTGAGTATAAATAGTATTGTATGAGTAGATAAATGGTAGTGCTTCATACTAAATTAATCTATGGAACCCAAACTGCTTTTGAATGAGAACATAAACAGTTTAACCACTTAACAGCTCACTCCAAGTGTCACTCGGACAGTGCATTTATTTATGTACGGGCTATCCTAAGCATCGCTCAGGCAAGTGTCATTTCAACCAATCAATTCTTGCATTGAATAAATCGGATAAAGTCATTTTTATATTTCCTGTTATCTTATAAAAATTTTAAAACATATGCAACTTTTGGTAATCCTGTATTTAAACAATTGGCGTAAGTGGTTAAAACCGTCAACATTGGAAAGTAGTGGTAAAGCCTAGCATGGTGGTGCACACTTGTAATCCCAGCACTCGGGAGCTGATGCAGGGGGAAATCACTGCAAGTTCAAGGCCAAGCTTGTGCTACAAAGTCAGTTCAAGGCCAGTCTGAAGTATACAGCAAGTCCCTATCTCAAAAAACAAAAAAATAGTAAATAAAATAGTTACAGATCAGTGTGAGAAGTTGGTAGTACTAAAAAGTTATGTTTCAAAGTCTGTAATGTTCTAAAATCATACATATTTAATGTGATACCGTAAGTGGAAAGTTCCATACCTAACCTCACGTGATGGATCAGAGTTAAAATACAGGTGTACTAAAATTACTGTATAAAATTCCTTCAGTTATTTGTGAAACAGATGAATTTTGTGTTCAAATGTGGGTCCTATACTTAAGGTATCTCATTTTGAATACGCAAAATCTTCAACACTTCTGGTCCCAGCATTTTGGACAATGGATTCTAAACCTGTATTACATAAAAGAAAATATTTTGCACTCTTCAATTTCATAATTATACTGTATCTATAACTACATTCAGCTTTTAAAAATGATTTATCTATTTTTTAACAATAAAAATGTATAAAATAGTTACACTGCAAAAGACAAAACTAAAGAACATGGAAAAAATATGGTTATTTAAAAAGTACAGAGCACCTGGCATGATGGCACTTGGGAGTCTGAGGCAGGAGGATTGCTGCAAGTTCGAGGCCAGCCAGGGCTACAAAAGCGAGTTCAAGGCCAGTCTGAACTGCACAGTAAAACCCTGTCTCAAAAAGACAGAGAGAAAAGAAAGAAAAGAAAAGAAAAGAAAAGAAAAGAAAAGAAAAGAAAAGAATTAGAATAAAAATAAGTATCAATTATAACAAATTTTTTTCTTTAAAATCTTCCTATGAAAGGTCTTCAGAAGGGTCTTAAAAAAATAAGCGACATAAAGGATTAAGCAAAGTGATAGTGATTTGTATCAGTTATGGAAACAGTCAAGTTAAAAGGAAATAGGAATAATTTTGACACAGGACAAGCAACAGAATTCAAGGTTAAACTAATTAAAGCTTTTCTTTTAATTGCTACTCAAGGGCCACCTATGAATTAGCTTTTACAGATCTGTAACATGACGAAGTTTAAAAGTTAAAAGTCAGCATTTAAAAACTTACAGCAATTTGACAGAGCAATTCTATAACTGTTAATATAATAATTTTTAAAATACTTTGTCTTCTTTCTCACTTCTTTTTCTCTAGTAATTCATCTAATGTATTTAAAAATATCAGAAAAAAATCAATTCTTCACAACAAAAAGTTAGAAGCACTGTTACGTCATGAAACTTTATGTCCCAAGTAACACATCAAAATATACAAAGTTAAAACAGAAATGTAAGGCAAAAATGAAGAACAAAACAAAAGTGAGAAACTAATTTCACACACAGATTAGATAAAAATATACAGTTTGAAAAAAAAGGAATATCACATTATTTAAGTTTTCAGTCAAAAGATATCCCATCGGCTTAATACCAGCTTTTCAGTAAGAGAAATTACTGTAATAAATCTACACATTGTGAGACACAGCACAACCTCAGTGTTTGTTTATTTTCAGCACTGGGGATTGAACCTAGAGCCTCTTTTATGCTGGTAAATACCCTACCACTGGGCTCCAACCCCAGTGGCTTTATTTTTTGAGACAGTGTCTGACTAAACTGCCTAGTCTAGACTGGAACTTTCAACCCTCCTGCCTCAGCTTCCTTTATAAAAGGAATTACCACACGTGGCAAAAATATTACAAGATTTTTTTAAAAAACATTAGCCAAGGAAATAATAGTATGCCAAAAATTCAGTATCAAATAAATGGAAAGTTTTCAATTTTTAGTGAAATATTTATAAAAATATGAAGACCCTAAAGAACACTTTTATTACTCTGAAAAACTAAATACTACATAAAGCATATGAAAATCTGGTTTTCAACCATGCCAAGAACTCATGTAAGGACACTTATTTGGTGATCTTTTTGTTGCTGCTGGGTAAAATTACACAAGGCAAAAGGGTTTGGCAACTTTCAAGATGTTTAGAACTGTATTAAACTACTCAAAGAATATTATTTATCTAGGTTTACAGTTTTTAAGCCTTTTTTATACACAAGTTAAGGGAAAAGGTCAATTATTTCATAAGGTCAGATGTTGCACAGGAAGTGACAGAGGCCTCAGCCATTTTCTTCCTAGTTCCCCACAATCTTATATATAAAAAAAAAATTAGGACATTATTTAGGTAGTGGGTAGTATTACTGCTTCCTCAAAAAAACAACAAAACAGCTACATTTTATTTCTTTGTCATTTTATGTAATTTGTTAGGTTGAAAATTAACCCAATCCGGTCTCATACATATCCATGTGGTTGCCTAGGTAAGGCTGGTTGAAAAGATACAGGATATTACACCACAATTTGTACCACTATTCCTATTTCATGTATGTGTTAAACATAACACACATACACACACACACACACACACACACACACACACACACAGAAATACATTAAGACCCAAGACAACATTATTAATAACTTCTTCTAACTGATACAAAGTATTTTCTACCTGTTATACAAGCTGATAATCTAAAATAGCCCTCCAAAAGATGATCCTACTTCTTGGATAGAAACGAACTAGAAGAGAAAAAAATAAAGATAGGATCCTTTTGAAACTTTGCTTTTTAAGCCATACATCTTTAAATGATAAACTCTAAATAAAATGAGGAAACTCCAGGTCTTTTCCTTCCATTCTCATGCCTAGTACTTAAACACAACTTCATCTAAATATAATTTTAGAACTTTGAGATACAAAAAATTTTATAATGTGAAAAACACTATTTAAATAAAAGGTATTTACCATAAGAACAAAGTGGTTAAGTATTTGTGACTCAATTCAGATATAAACCAATTTTCCTACTATATAAAGAGCTCCTCAGGATCAATAAAGAACAATACGCAACAGAAAAATGGGTAAAAGATAAAGAGTATAATATAAAGGAAATATAAATCCCTCACAAGCATATAGAAAGTAATGCCACTAATAATAACAACAAATTAAAACACTAGATTTGTGTTTTCACCTCTCAGATTGATACTAATTAAAAAAATTTGAGGATATAATCTTAAACACAAGAAGTACTACATTTCTGGTGGGAGTACAGATTAAAATCACTTCTCTATTACAGCTTTTGTCATAAGAAGAATTTCTTGTAAAATAATTTTTTTCATGTTTCAATTTATGTTATTTTCCTTTTAAGGAAAAACCAGGAAGGAGACAGTCCTGTGAACTGAAAACCCACTCCAGGTCCTTTTTGTATAGTAACTTCTAAGCAGTCACACTGTTGTCATAAAGAGGTCCTTTCAGGTCCTTCACTCCTGCCAGACCCAGCGTAATCAGCTACAGTTTCCGCATCTCAGGGAAAAGGCACGGTTTTGTCTGTGCAGCTTACTTCTTGGGGCAAAACTAGCTGATCTCTGTCCACTGATGAGGAGATTCATAAAAAATACACAAAAAATTTGTCAAAATGTTGTTTTTCTGCCACACATGAGTGAGCAACAGCTCTCAAAGTAAATCAAAAACTTCCACCTGCATTTTCCAGAAAGGCTAATGATCATATCAGACAAGACATTTTTAAAATGTAACAAACAAGATAGAGCCAGCCATGGTCTGGTGGTCTTTTTAAAAAGTTGTAATTTATCTGCCTGTACAGAAATGTGTTCACATAATGAAGCACACAGGTAGGTAACTTTAAATTACTTGGATGACGATGATGATGGTGAAGAACATAAGTCTTGTTCCACATGCTACTTAGCTTATGGTATCTTATGGTGATGTACAGTATCTACTGAGTGACTGGGACCGGAAATGATGTGGAAGGATGATGCAAATGGAATAAAAACAAGAGCAGAAATTAACTAAATTCATTTATCTGAATCACTGAGGAAAGTTTACATGAACATTAGTGGCTGTAGGTGTGACTCAATGGTAGAGGGTTTGCCTAGCATTGGAGAGGCCCGAGTTCAATTCTCAGAGCTGCAAGAGGTAGGAGTGAGGAACTATTTACTCAACAGAGGGGCAGTGTCACATTGGCAAATACTTCCTGAAAAACGAGTCAGCCAGCAACAGTAATATAGCAGATTGTTGCAATATAGCCCCTTAATTAGACACACTTAGGGAACCCCTTCATACCAACTCTGGGTTTGGCCATGTGCTCTGCTCTGGTCCATGGAACAACAGAAAACATGAGGCTTGCCTTTATTTGCTCTCCGGCAAATCCCAGTAACACCTCTAGGTAAAGGAGTTTCCACTTGCCTGCTGGAAACACAGTCAGACAATAGCCTGCACCAATTTCAGACCTGTGAGTGAAACTACCCTTGAACAACTACCTTCTAACTGATCTATCAGTTGGATACAGCCATCTAAACAAGAGCAGACAAACAGTAGCACAAATGCTTAACATTCCAGCCCTGACTCATAGGTTAACAAACAGCTGCTGCTATACAGCACTAAGTTTTGCAGAGGTTTGTTACACAGTAGGCAAATGGTGATAAAAGTAGGAAAAGGAGTAAGACTAGTGGGTCAAAGAAAATTTCCACTTCACCTGTTGTTTCTTAAATTTCACAAAGAGAATATAGTCGTTCCTTTGTACCTGTAGAAGAGACTGGTTCAAGGACACCCTCACAGATGCTCAAGTCCCTTACATAGAATGGCATACATAGCACTTGCATATCACCTACCCACAGCCTCTCATACACTCTAAATCATTTTTGGCTTACTTTTAATACCTAACACAATGTAAATGTTATGCAAATAGTTGTTAATACTCTTATTTAGGGAATATAAAAAATAAATCTACACACATTCAGAACAGATGCAATTTTTCCCCAAATACTTTTGATCAGAGTGAGTTGAATCTCTAGATATGCAACATGCAGATATGAAAAGCTAACTATATATACTCATATACTAGTTTAATTACACTAAACTTAGAAAAATATTAGATTAATATTCTAGTGTAGTCCTCTCACTTCATAAACACATTTACATAAAATAATTCAGCCCAAATGAGAATACGAATTTGAGACATTAATACTGCTTACGAAAAATGGGTCAGTCCAGGGGTTACTATCACAAGAAAATGTGATTAAGAGTGTATTTATGGTCACTGTCACACCTCGATAATGGCTCTTATTGAATTTCAACATGTCAGGAGACAGACATCAGATTTTGCTTCTCTGCTCCTTCTATTAGATGGATAATGGTCATGGCCTTGCATTTAATTTTCATATGTTATCAGTAAATATTATGCTACATAACTTAGGCAAAAGTCAATTAACCTCTCCATGTCTCATTTCCTCAAGTGTAAAATGGAAATAACAGTACCAATTCTATAGAGGTATCAGGAAGATTAAGTAACTTAGAATATGGCCTACAGTAAGGGGATCAATAAATGCTCTACAACCTGTTAGTAAAATGATGTAAAATTAAGGCATTTAATACTGTATATGGCTTCAATTTTAAAAATCCTAAACATTGTCAACCAAGGTGTGATACATCAAAATTAACTTGAAAATCTTTGACTTCTTAAAAAAAATGTTATTAAAAACAAAACCTAGGAAAATATAAATAGAAAATACATAATGAAGACAGTTGAAGCTCTACGCAATACTGAATCATTTAGCCTACACAGTACTCTACAATTCTACATAGGTTTAAAAACCAAAGGATTCAACTATTACGTGTATTATAAATCTACAAAAAGAAAAAAAGGAGCAATAAATCCTTATCATTTTTACTGCAGCATTTGGCGCACACACACTTGCAACATGTTCTACCATGATTTTTTTTAAAGCACTACTAATGTCTTTGCAAAATAAGACTTTTCGGGAGAAATACATTTAACCTAATTTGCAGCATTAGATCGGGCATGGATACTTCCCTGTCAATATGCATCAATAGTTGAAAAGATTCAGACCTGGATGGGGATATCTGATTTTTTAAAGTGTTTTAAATAGGCATTCACCCAAGAATCACTGACTGAAAGTAAAAATTCATTTCAATTCACTCATTTTAAAAGCACTTAGTACATACGAGTTAAATATGGCAAATTCTGGACAAAGGGTTCGAAAGTAGCATTTACATTACTATGCATGCCAGAAATTTCCTGGTTATCTTATTCAGTTGTAATATTCTAGAGTAGAAATCATTTAAACTCATTTTATAGAGGAGGCCATTAAGGCACCCAGAAGTAAAATAACTTGCCCAGGGTCTCTCTGCAATATAATGCAATGGGATGGAGAAGCATTACAGGGTGGAGGGAGGGAAATACATGAGGGTAATGCCATGTGATTATTCCTACAGACAAACACAATACTTGATTATTAAGTCCTGTAATAGCAATGTTAAAGGGGGCTAGGGCTTAGAAAACCAAGGAGATAATATTTTGGGAGTGGGCAATGGAGTTACAGAAGCTTTAAAGAGATCAATATTTGAGTTGTTACTTTATGGATGAATAAGATTTACCAACTTCAACGCCAAGGATCAAACCCACCCCCCTCACCCCCAATATATTAACCAAAATAAATTACTTACTTGAAATTGAGAAAAACAATTTTGAGAGAAATCTTCCTCAGATATATTATTCCATAGTTTTTAAAACAAATAATATGATGACAGTTTAATTTTTAGGTTGCTTTTATGTGGCTTGTCTTGGTTTTTATTCTGAAATGAAATTTAGATTAGTCATTTTCTTGTTCTGAGAAACTAAGAGTATGCCAACATGTTTTAACTTTACATTCTTTCACATATCAACATGTATTATTTACAAAGTTTTACTTCACATCTGAAACAAAACCTAATTTTTAAATTACTTTGAAGTGTAAATATATATGCAAAATGAGATTTAAAAATTTTTGTTATAATCCCTTGGTAATTGTAATAAATGGAAGAAAAATAGAAAAATTTTGTATACTGTTATACAGCAGACATGGCATTTTTGAGGTAATACGTTTCCTTTTATTTGAATGTTTATATAGTAAATGCTCTCTAAACCCCAAGTAAACTAACTGACCTCAATTCCTTAATATTTTCCAAAACTATCATCTAAAAATAAATTAGAACTGTCCCCCTCAAAACATATAAATGCATTTTCCATTGACAATTATTATTCATTTTTGCTCAGAATTTATTCTGCTAGTAGGTATATTTTCAATTTCTGCTGCAGAAAACAGTCCAGTAATAGTTTTCATTTTAAAAAAGAAATGTTTAAAAATCTAAACAACTAGAAGAAACACAGAAGATGATTCAGAAAACTACAAAGAAATGGAAAAAAAAAATTTCCTAACTTGTCAAAAAGACTATCATTAAGAAAGTCTTAGTTTTATTTACAATTTGTTTTGTTTTCAAAATTACATCCGTATCATGTTTGGACAGTGGACATCTTTCTAATTGCCTAACATACCCACTCCTGTCTTAACTATATTCACATGGATCACAAATTAACAATTTTATCCAAAGTCATACTACCTTAACTCGCATTATTTCCTCTTACTCAGCATCACTATGGTGTTAAAATGAGTAAGTTTTGGAATTCTTTATTGTTATTGTTTTAGCTTTGCTGCTGAATTGCCCAAACAGGGCTGGAACTTTTGATTCTCCTACCCTAGCCTCCCAGAGTGCTGGGATTACAGGTGTGTGCCACCAAGCCCAACTCACTCAATAAATTTTTAAGCATTATTTTGAAATATCTAGGGCCAATGGCAACATCCTCTGAAACCTACCCTCTTAAATCCAACCTATGTAAGTGTGAATCATTTTTCACTTAGCTTATTTTTAATTGAATAAATTCTAATCCAATCAAAAGCAAGACGAGAGAAAACTTAAAGCAGCAAAGAAACTAGAAAGGTCTAATACATTTCTTAAAACCTAAAAACAAAACTTAAAACCTTTCAGTACCAATTTTTGTTTATACCTGTCCTAAACTCCTCTTATCATATCTAATATTTATTATTCCTTTTAGAAGAATATAGGGACAATCACTACAAAATGAATCTCACTATAATCTATTCTCCAAGACTCTAACCATTATGAGACACAATAGGTCTCTGAAGATTTCTAATCTATGTATGTACAGCTCTTTTAATAATCTCTCCAAGGTTCTATTACATTTCTCTTTCAATTATTATCAATATCTTCCTCCAATATTCCCTCAGAAAAAAAGGTTTGGGGTGTTGGTGTGAAGTAGAGAGCAGTGATAGTTAGGATCCCAGTTTAACCTAACCTCTCACCACTGGAGAGTGGACAATCTAAAGGTTTCCTTTTATTTAGCTTACCTATCCAAAGTATGTTTTTTAAATAAAATGAGAGGATTTACTAGAATAGTGTCATCCAACCTTTTTCTTACTGTATCAATTATTTTTTTCAGCATATTGGACAAAGGGCATATGCAGGCATCTACATGACGCTCGTTATAAAAAGAAATTGTATTTTCTTCACATAAGCTTAAATTTTAAAGTATCATGGTCTATATTCTTTGACATTATATAATGCTGAAATTTATAATAAGAATTTTAATTCAAAACATCTTCATATGAAGAATATTTCAAAATAATGATAGTTTATTTCTGCAGAACATACGTACACTAACAGGCAAGCCTAATATACGCAGCAAGCTAAAACGGTACAAGCACATATAACAAGCAGGATTCAACAGAAGTGAACACAGAGCACCAGGCCTAGATCTGGCCCCTCCCCAGGGCCACCCTCTCTGCTTCTGGATCTCATCATCAGTGAGAGGGCTGAACTTTGCACTAGGTGGCATGTTTCTCAGGCACCCTGATACAAACTCCAACAGCAGATCTATAATCTCTCTTCCATCAGTGGCAGCTATTCCCTCTGTAGTTGTCTGCTGAAGTAGATTCCAATTAGTACATCACCTCCGTTAATGTACTTAAAATATCAACAGATGTAGTAACTGCTGGCTGTTACTCATCACTGTTTACATGAGTCCAAAGAAGTTGTCTTTTAGCCTTCATTCCACAAGGGCTGCCTTCCAGTGAGCCATGCGACATCAACCGAAACCTCTGAACTAGAAGACCTCTAACAAACATAAATTTATACCCAGTAATGACTGGATAACTGTTAACTATGTGGCCCTTTAATTTTGCTCTTCCTTTCCTATAAGCACAATACAACTCAAAAATACTAACTCTAAATAGTACATATAGATATATAGCTATAGATTACCAAACACTATTTGGCACATACTACTAGTCCATTTTTGTCTTGTAGATAAACCAGTTTTACTCACTGGAGGCAATCACTGTCACCAAATGCTCATGTATCTTTCCAGAGATAACTACACATATATATTACATAGTGTATTTTTTATCTAAACCACACAAATGGCAGCATACTGGATGAAGCATAATGGAATCTTTCATCTCATTTTTCTCTGGTATCTTACCCATGGAACCACAGCAGTATACATAGTGTTGTCTCACTGCTTTTAGGAGCTGTCTAATATTTCACTGAACAGACATACAGTAATTTGCTTCAATCACTCCCCTACTCATTTATGTTTAGGTTGGTTCCAATTTTTGCAATGACAAATCAAACCACAAATATTCTTTCATGTTTAACACATACAAAATCTTTTTGAGATAAAATCCTGGAATGGAATTTCTAGTACAAAATAAATGTACACTTAATTTTGAAGACAACTTTGAAATTGCTTTCTATAGAACAGAACATTTAATATACCCACTGACAATATATGAAGATATCCGTTCTCCTTCCTCTTACCCTCTCCATGTTTTACTATGTGATCAATCTCTGCTGACTTGACAGGTGGTAAGCAGTATGTTGTAGCCTTAATCAACATCTGTATTATTAATAAAATTGTATACATCTTTTCATATGAATTCTCTTAGTTCACTATTCTACTGGATTATTAGCTAGAAGTCATCTGTATCTTAGGAAGAAATTATTCCTTTGTGAAAGTTTGTAAGTTTTGCTAGTATGTTTTATCTTTTAACTTGATTCTTCCTCATACAAAATTTTATCTTTATGTCTTAAAATCCAGCAATCTAGCTTCAATTGTTTTTTACACTCTGAAAAACTTTCACCATTCCTGGATTACATGAAAATAATTATTCTATTTTTTTGTTTCACATTTAAATCTTTGACTCCTCTGGAAGCTAACTACTTCATTTTTCCATAATTGTAATTAGCTATCCCAACATGTGTACTGAATAATTTTTCTTTTCTCTATTGCTAGGTAAAAATGGCATCCACATTCATATATTAAGTTCTCATATATACCGTACTTGAATTAATTTCTGGTCCTTACTCTGTTTCATTGCTATCATTTGTCAGAACTATGCTACTCCAAAAAATATTTTTGAAAATATGTTACCTATAAATGACTACAATAAAGTCAGAAATTACTAGATTGCTCTAATATAGCCATCATTTTGCAATTCCTAAACTGAATTTATATTATTAATAGCAATAATTATCATCATGCAATCATGAATTTGGTATTTATTCTGGAGGTCTATAATGAACCTTATGTGTTTACTATATTTCTGAACCATATCTAGAAAATTGGTTTTTCCTTAACTTATACAGGGAGTTTTTTAAACAAATCATAAAATTAATATATGTTCTCTGTAGAAAAGTTGAAACATGGAACATGCCTACAGAGAACCTGCCTTTATACTGACATAATTTTCTGCATTTTTAATAAGTGATTATTTTTTAAACTGATTTTTTCCACATAATAGTGACAGCATTTCCCCATCTTATTATATACTCTTCATTTTGTTTTTTGTTTTATTTTGTTTTGTTTTTCTGAGACAGCCTGGACTATATAGCCCAGGCTGGGCTCACTCTTAATTTCCTGTTTCAGCCTCCCAAGTAGTAGGATTACGAGCATGAGCCACTATGCCCAGCTGTTCCATATTATTATATATTCTAAAACAACATTTTAATGATGAATAATATTTTACTACAGGAAATATGCACAATTTCTGTAATCGTTTCCCAACTGTTGAAAAGCTGTGGTTATTTTCTGTGATGACCATCATCTATTGATTAATTCTTCCAACAAATGCTTGAGTTCCAAGTCTTCTGGTAAGCATTAACTCTGTAATAGTAAGTAAAATGAACACATTACCAGCATTTCTGGACATTACAATCTATTGAGAAAAATCAGAGGAAAAATCCAACACACACAAAGTTTTAACTATATGTAGCAAATGTTATGGTGGAGTTCATGCAGCTTTGAGAGTCAATGATAGGGAAGGCTTCCCTGAGGAAAGCTAAATTGAAGTTTAGGTAAAGGAAAAGAAAAACATTCTAGGCAGAGGGAACAGCATGTACAAAGCCCTCATTGTGGGAGGGAACATGGCAAGAATAAGGGATTGAAGTAATGCCAATACAGCTGGAACACAAATAGCAAGGCAAGAACAATATGCTCAAACTATGACCAGTCAGAAAGGTAAGGGTCAGACTTGTTTATACAAGACCTTGAGAGAGGCAGATGCCACCATAGAAGACATGGAGTTTTATCTGTATCCTAAACATAATGGAAAACTATTGAACCATATCAAGTAGTATGGTGACTTAATCTGGTTTTGAAAAGATCTCTCTGATTACAGGGTGGAAATCAGATTAGAAGGGGATAGGGTAGATTGGGATAAACCAAGATTAGGAGGCTATTGTAGTAAACCCTTTCAAACATGTGAACAGCTTAGACTACAGTGGTGATGAATAATGAAACGAAGTAGATGGATTCAAAGGATAATCACATTTGCCAAAAGATTTAAATTCACAGATTAAAATCCCTAAAACTAAGATTATTAGGCCATAAAGGAGTATTTCAAGGATTTTGATATACATTGCCAAGCTGCACTGTAGAGAGCAGTTCCCTCCATTTGTGAATTACTTTGTATCTGTTCCTCTATTAAATTTTTTTAAAATTCCTTAATTCATACTTCCTTCATGAAGCCTTCCCCAACTCCCCTTTGTGCCTGAGAAGTCATGGAATACATCTCCCTTTGAGTCTTCACTATATCATGGACACATTCCTATTGTTTTCTAATTGTTTTGTGTTCAATTTTTATTTACAAGTCTCATTTCCACTACATTGGGAGTTTTGGGAGGGTAAAGCTATTTTTAATGAAGACACTTAAAAATAACTTGACATACAGTAGGGTTCTCTCTCCTTATGTGTTCACTGCTCACTGAATGAACTAATCATACATTATTTGATTTTACTGTGCCCACAAATATGAGGGCTCCAGGGATTTCACTAAATTGTCCAGGCTGGGGCTGAACTTGGGATCATCTTACCTCGGTCTCTTCAAATGTACAGATAATAATTTTAATCAAACATAATATAAAATGCAACGATATTCAGGACTCTAAAACTTACTAAATTAAGTGTTCAATTTGTGATAGTCATTAAATCTCTTCAGTGCTCCTAAAAATCTCTATTATAATTAAATAGGTACTGTGTGATCTTGAAGTATTTTTAAATGGTTTCGTGAAAGCAAAGGCATTAACAAACATGAGTTTCATTATGAGAAATTTTTAGAATTTCAATTGACAAATGCAATAGTTTTGAAAAATTTTACTCATAAGAAATTTATTTAATAGTCTACCAATTTACAAAAACATTGATGTTATTTTAGTAGATACGGTTAACTTTATAGAATACAGCATTGAAATAAGTACTACACACTTATGTAATTTATCAGATTTTCTAAACACTTACACTAAATAACTTAATTTAATATTTAACAGCTATCATCTAGAACAATCTACCAAAATACTCACTGAGTTGAAAGAAGACTTAGGAGAAGAGGGTAACAGAATTCCTCACAGTAATTAGGAAGACAAGCAGCTCCCTCTATAGTCTGTTTGGCCTACTTTGTTTAATTACTTTGTAATATCTTACACTCTTCTATTTACTCCTGCTCTGCATCTCAGCAGGGAAGCTCTTTGAAAGTTTAATTCTGTTTAACCTAGTGCTGGGAAAACTGAGAGAGCTGTTTAAACTCAGCATGAAGAAGGTTACATTAAACAACTAAGCAAGAATTGCCAAATGGAAACTGGACAATGTATGAATTCCACCTGAGTTCAGGTTCCTATGATGAAGATTCAGGACTTTACGTGAAATTATTTCCAGAGTGGTCATACCCATATTCAACTTTATTTATAATCTTGTTTCTTCTCACTGAGACAAGTTACTAAAATATCATTATAAAAGAAATAACCATTTTTTTTCTACCAAGATATTGCTCCATACATAGGTCAAAATAAAGTTCAAGCCACTTTTTAAATGAATTAAAGCAGAGATTTCTGTTCTTTGAAAAAATCATGCAGAAAATTTAAGTAACTTAAGTAATTCTCTTAGGAATCAATATCCTCAGTCAGCAAGGGATTATACCAATCAGCCAAGACTTACCATTCAAAAAAACTTTTAAATGCCTTTTCAAATTTCACCATCTCAAGATATAGACACTTAAAAAAAAAAAAGATACAGACACTTGAAAGCCTAAGACATTGATTTATTATTACATTACTCAAATAATGTCCCCAAAACACAGGACAACCGTAAGTCAACTGGACTGTTTCCTAAAGCAGAAAAATACATCTAATCAACAGAAAAACTAGTAAGAAATGTATTAATCCAATCAGTTCAGAATTTATTACATAGTTCTGAAATAGCCACTTTGAGAGAATTTCTTCTATTGTCATTTTTCAGGATCTCCTTTATAAACCAAACTCAATTTAAAAACATCTGTTCTTCAAACCAAGGTAAAGAATTAAGGACTTCCAAAATTAATTCCTATATATGAAAGACCTATATTTATGGCTCTTTACGCAGCATCGGTTTATCATGTGTGACAAATTTTCAATAACTTATTAGTAAATATATAAGCATCATTTTGATGATTATTACACCTGTCTTCATTTAAAATTCCAGCATTCAGACTTTTACTAACCTAGTCTGGTCTGATTTTATTTGATGGCCTGGACTGGTTTTCTCCGAGGACAGAATTCTAAAGCAGACTATTTTACAGTTTTTTGCTTTTCATTAACACTAATTTTATTGAGTATCTGATATGCTAAAAAATGCTGATTTATGAAAACTTTAAATTCTAAAATGTCACAGACTCCAATTTTTTCTTCTTGTTGAGGAAACAAAAAATTTGTTGTGAACCTGTAATTTATACAGCAAATTGAACTTAATAGTCTTAATGTGAAGTTTGGGATACTTTGTATCAACATTTGGATCTTTCAATGTATGCACCAAAAAGTCTCATTTTTTTTGTTGTTGTTGTTCATTTACACTACACATTTTAAGGTACGTTAAAAAAAATAAGAAGTTGGAGATCCCCCCCCCCAAGGAAGGCCAAGTGAGATGTCCAGGAAGAAGAAATATTTCTCATAGCATACTTCATGTGTCTTTACTTTTACTACTCAAGAAACACAAGTGTTTCAGGTTCTTTATTTTTTTTAGGAATACTCTCTTGCATAACAATTACTGCTGAAAACAGACTGAAAATCACTCAGGACTACATATTTAATAACTTGTGTGAAGGAAAGAAAAAACTGTTGAAAAGTAACCCAAAGCACATGCACTTTAATACAAAGAAATGCCACAATATAGCCTATCAGTATATCTGAAGTTTGGAAATCTACCTTAAAGGATGTATATCAACGTCATATCTCATCCTACGCCTCTCCATCTGAGTTGAGAACAGACAGTATATAACTCTGAAATTCCAATTAGAGACAAAAGACAGCACAGCTCTACAGAAAACCTACCCTTCAAAACACTTCAATGCATCAGTTTTTCAGCCTTCTAAGTTTCAAGTGTTACACTTTCAAAAAATTGTTAATAGCACTCAAACCTCCATCTTTCAAAGATAAGAGCATCAAAATCTCTTCCACAATTTTAAAAAAGAAACTACTAAATCTCGCCTTGACATTTCTAACCAAGAGAATTTATATGAAAAGATAACTGCTTGGAATGAGTGCTTGTGTTTGGGGAAGCACTGTTATCTTCTTGGTACTCCACAGAAAGTGACTACTGCAATAACAAAATGAATAGTGATGAGAGCAAGGAGCATCAAGTGGGAAATGTTATCTAAAATCCCATAGGGCAATACATAACTAAAGTACGAGCATTCTTTCCCAGAAGGCAGCTTCATTATTCCATGTAAGTAGTTCAAAACATGAAAAAAGCAAACAGTTTAAAAACATCTTGTAAATCGGGTCACTATCTTACTTACGTTATCATAACCCCCAACAGCTTTTGAAACTTAGCTTCGGCCACTGTTGTCCCTCTCATCTCAATCGTTTTAAAAAATAAACAAACCTACATTTTAAATTCAACCCTACAACTCAGCCTAGAGGCGTTTTAAAACGTTTAAGATGCTGAGTTGGGCTGTGGTTCCTAATACATTCACCCCATTAGGTGTGATGTGTCACATTGGGCAACATAACACGCATTTTCTACTTCCAAGGCTACGTTTCCGAAAAGCGTTTGCACCTGAGGATGCTGCCCCATCCCCAGAGGCATTAAACTAGGCAGTCAAGACCTGCACTCACAGCAGAGCCACATGGTCACTTCAATGAGAAAGATTATCTGGCCCCTGGCGCCACTCTCTCCAGCCCACTGCGTCTCCGGAAAGGGCAGAGAAGAGCGAGGGTAAGAAAAGGCGACCTGGAATGACTGATCGCAGAGCTGACACTTCCCCCCTGCTCTCCAGAACACCTCCAGAAAGAGGCACTCGGAAGACGCAGAGGGTGTCCGGGGTCCCACCGACGTCCCGTCCGCAGGGACACATCGCTACCACCCGGCCCGGCCCGCCTTTCGCGGTGCCCGCACCTCCAACTGCGGCTCCAGCCGCCGGCCGCCGCCGAACGCTCTGTAAACACTCGGATCTCGCCTTCCCCGCCGGGGGAAGAGAGGCGTGCAAGGACCCACATTTCGGCGCCTGTTGTCACGCACGGCAGAAAGGCAAGCAGAGAGGAGGGAAGACGCAGCGGCGACTCACCGCGAGGACCGGCGGCGTGCGCGCGTGTGCGCGGCGGGGAGAGCGCCCCGCGCCCGCCGGCTCCCGCTCCCGCCCGCGCCCCGCGCCTCGCGCCCCGCGCCCGCTCACCTGCCGGGGTCGCCCCGAAGACTCGCACCACCGGCACCTTCTTGACAGGGACCTGCGTGAGCGGGGATTGGCAGATATCCAGCCCCTGCAGCGGGCTGGCCATGTAGTAGTCGACGGTCACGATCCTCACTGAAAACATGTTCGCCGCCGCCGCCACCACCTCCTCTTCACGGGCGAGCCGGCGGCGGGGCAGTAGCAGCGGCGGCGGCGGCGGCGGCGGCTCCCTCCGCAGCGGCAGCGGCGGCGCCCCCTCCACACGCGCGCGCGCGCGCACACACACACACACACGCACACACACACACGCGCGCGCGCCGAGAGGAGCGGCGGCGCGCGTGGCGGGGTCGGCGTTTGGCTGGCCGCCTCTTCAGGAGCACTCGGCGACGGGCAGCCAGAGAAAAGCCCTCCTGCGTTCGTCGGTGCCAGTGGTACCGCTCGAACTGCCGCCACTGCCGCCGCCGCCGCCACGAATCACACGGGCTCCTCGGTCCCAGACTGCAGCTCTTGTTGCCATGATGATGATGTCACGGACGCAACCACTGGGGGAGGGGAGAAGGGGTGTGCGTGCGTGTGACGGAGGAAGGGTGCCGAGTCACGGGGGGAGGGGCGCGCGGGAAAAGGAGGGAGCGGGGCGGATGCCAGGCGGGACATGCGGCGGGGAGGAGGCGAGGTGTTTTTGCCCCCTGCGCCGGGCGAGCAGCGAGGGAGGTGGCTGGCGGGAAGCGGGGCCCGCCCCGAGCGCGGGGGAATCGATGACTCGGCCGGTGGGCACGGCCACCTGGGTGAGGGGCGGCGGAGCACCGATCTCATAGATGGGCCCGGAGCGGCTGGGGGGAGGGGGCGCGAGTGTGCAGGGCCGTACGAGAGGCTTCGCGGAGTTGGCCGGAGGTGCGGTCCTCGTATTCCCCTCGTCGACCGCCATTTCGCATTTTGTAGAGGAGGGGGGCAGCCTCAGAGAGGATTTTTTTTTTT
>RJWT010004836.1:0-32328 GCA_004365215.1 Cuniculus paca
GTATGGACTTCTTGGGTATTTATGAAACTAAAGAGTGAAGGGTGTTAGTGTGCTTCCTTACAAACTGTATGATTTCCTTTAACAAGTATTACCAGTTGCAGAGGCAAATTGTACTGTTCCTGTTGCATAGTCACAAAATTCTCATCTCTGGGGCTTTTATTATTAAAATATTTCCTTCTTATTTACAGCTAGATGTTACTGAATTAGTCTTACTCTGTATCAGCCATACCAATGTATTTTATATCTGCCTTTTGTTAACCTTCTTTCTTGTTTTGCAGTTTCTCAGTAATAATGTTTTCTGGAACTAATGAATAGGGTGATCTCTGCTGTTTTTGACCTAACAGAAAATCCTTGAGTGTCTCTGCTCTACAGTAGAAGACAAACCCCCTTCCTCCAGTTGAGGGAAAAAAAACCCAAACCTTCAGCAAGTATTTCTACAGTAATAGGAATGGAAACTAAGGCAACTATTAGCAGTAAAATGGCAAATTGCTGCTATTTTCTTGGATATGAATGCATGAAACATATTGGCAAGGCCATAATGTCCCTTGAGGTGATCACTAGTGGATTGCATTAGTTTACAACATAATTTGTGAGTTCTGTATATTTTATGCTTATAGAATTCTATGACAACATTTGATCTTCTTGGATGACCAGATTCTTGAATTCTGAATATTTTCCTTACAAAGTTCAATGTCTAATGCATGCTTATTATTTTGAGTATTTTCTTCTGTGATTTAAAAAAATCAGTGTAAGAAGAAAATCCAGGAATTCATTTCCAGCGATTAATACCGTTGGTAATCTTATTCATTTTTAGTAATTATCATTATCAATGTTTTAGCACAACCTGTAGCACGATTTCTAAAATCTGATAATCACTGAAGAAAAAATGATGAGAAGATGTAAGCCTCTCCTAAGATTTTTATCTAAAATACTGACTACAAACATCAAAACTTGTACATGGTTTTTAAAAGTAGAAGTGAACTGGGAGTTAGAGGTGAATTGGGTGTTCTTTGGATTCTGGGTTTGGCATTCTATTTCCTGCTTCTTGAAATTCATGAAAGCACCAGAACCTCTCTGTACATTGTTTCATCACAGTTAAAATGAAACTTTTCATTCCATTAAGCAATTCTTAGAAAATTCCTGAAGCATCAAACAGAAACAGTGCTGCTAATTTTAAAATGTTAAATTTAAAATAATAAAATAACTGTACTTTTTCTTAGAATAAATATATAAACATTTTCTTTTCCTTTCTTTTTAGAATAAAAAAAGAGTATATGTATCTACCACTTCAGAAGCAACCCCTTCCATATTCTCTCTCATTAACAGTTTCATTAAGTTATGAGTATAAATGTTAATTCAGAAGTTCTATTATTTAAAAATCTAAAGTGTATTCTGAGTTGCAACTCTGAGAACCACATTTACTTGTTAGAGATTTCTAGCAAAAGTAACATGAATCATATAAAAATTTTCCAAAAATCTTACTCGAAAAAGACCTTCGGATAAAAATGTAATTTAAAAATGGATGCTCTGATACACTCTTTTGTATACTACACAGGCAATTCTGGGGTTCATCAAATGCAGTATTTATAGAACATCTTCTCTGAGAAGTTCCAAATTCGTAAAAGATATGATTTTACTAAATCCACATGAGGTTGTATCTTCTTATTCCAGGAATACATATATATTCTGCCTCTATGGAAGACAGAGGAAGTAAAATATGTTGAAACTGCATGAAAGTCACTGGTGACTGCCAAACAACTAAATAGTTTTGTCTTTTAAATCTTTCAACTAAGTAATGTGCATTATCCACCTTGGAATCGATATTGCAGAAAAGAAAAGGAAGGAGGAAAAAACCTTTTATCTTTCCCGTTTAAAATATCACTGTCTTTTTTACAATAAAAAGACAATAATCTTCTCTTATTATTTAATAAAGATGAAAAGACTCCATAATTTATTTTGAACCACAACTTGTTGTCATATTCACATTGAAGAAAAAAGCAAGCATTTAGAAAAATATTTTTATAAGTCACTGAACATTTTTCTTACCAAAAATGGCTACATCAGGCAAATGTGATAAGAATTTGAGAAAAAATACTCACAGGTGGATATTTATAAATATCACAAAATCTTATAAATTTTATAATTTTATATTGCACAATTTCATTTTTTTTGGCTCTTTAATTTTTCATTATGAAAGCAAATACATCCTTGTTCAAATAAAATCAGGCAGAGCAGAAATAAATGGAATATGTCATGAGATTCTCCCTCCTATCCCCCTGTCCATTCCCAGAGATATCTACTATTACTTTGTGTATATTGTGTCAGACATTCTTTCCTTATGTAATCAAATCAAGAATTAAATAGTGGGATTAATTCTATACCTACTTTTCTCTTGCTTGCTTTTGAAGCATTTAGCCATACATAATGCATGTCTTTCATGCCAGTATATGAAAATGTGCTCTATTCTTCAAAATGGCCTAACAGCATTTAGTTATATAAATATGTCATTATTTATGGAACTAATTCCCTTTAATTGGACATTTAGATAGTTTCCAATTCTAATTCACTTTCAACAGAATATTTACAAAAGATATGCTTTAAAGTATAAGGCAATATATTGGTTTTTCAGATGAAAACCCTAATCTAGGGAGTTCTCACTGACTAAAGCCAGAATAAGAAAAATTGAGGTGTAAATGTATTATTATGAATCTTTGTAGCACTCAGCAACTGTGTGGCATGTTAGAAAGGGATGTATGTTTACAACCATGGTGTGGATTTTTTGAAACCTGTCACATATTAATTATATGACATTGCTCCAAATTCATTCTTTGGCTTTTTATTTTTCCTTTTATAAAATGATGCATGGAGACTAGATAATCTTTAAAAGTCCAAAAATTTTAAATGGAAGATTCTATGTTGTTATCCTAAAAAATTTGTATCCACTGTCTTGGTGGGGGTAGGATTCTAGAAGAAAACAAAGATTTTGTGGTAGGAAAAACTGATGGAAATCACAGTCAGGAATTGGGTTTTCAAGATTAGCCAGGGTTTATCATACACTTTCCTGCGAACGTTTTTGCCATTTCTTGTCCTGTACCTTATACTATAAATATACATGGTAGAACTCAGACTTGATATTCCTAAA
The DNA here is from genome assembly GCA_004365215.1 of Cuniculus paca. Classification (NCBI taxonomy): domain Eukaryota; kingdom Metazoa; phylum Chordata; class Mammalia; order Rodentia; family Cuniculidae; genus Cuniculus; species Cuniculus paca. The sequence continues at coordinate 3,143 of RJWT010004836.1, forward strand.
TGAATCATGCTATATTCTGGCACAGCAGTTTTTTCCATTATGGGTGGAAAAATTCTATTTCTGGCTCAACCTTGGACTGATAGTCTGTTTTTGAGTTTTCCTTGCTTCAGCAGAGCTTTTTGGTGTTAGAATTGGAGTAGAACAGACTATGCAGTGTGTAGTATAGCAAGAAGAATTTCAAGGATTCTGTCCTTTGGAGGGTGCAGTAGGTTGATGCAGGATGGTTAGTTGCTTCTTTGTGTACAGGACCTAGTTTTTAGTCTTGATTATTCTAGTAGAGTGATAAATGGTTGATTATTGCCATAGAATCGTTAATCGAACCGATAGGTTGGTCATTTCCTTCTGTTATTTAGTTAGATTTAAAATTCGAATGAACTTTTTTGGGGGGGTTTATCGGTTAAACATATTGATCACAATCATATGGGGTCTGTTTCTGTAATAGTAATCAATATGTCACATGGGAAGGCACTCATGCAAGAGTGTATATAACACTTTGATGCATGTTGCTGCAATGCAGTGTAGTTACTAATGTATTAGGAGTTCTTTTTTCAGTCCAAACTATCTGAAACTAAGCTCACATGTGAACTGAAACATGTTTTCTTATAGTAACTGATAGGTCTCTAATTGTGGGCAACCCATTCCCAGGACTATTCTTACTTATGTTCTGAATCTTCTGTGGTTTTATTTGCTTTATGTCACATTTCCCAATGCAATACACTTCAAAACCAATTTTTGTAATGGAAATTTATAAATGGTCTATTTAATAATGTCATTAATTGTTTTGTTATTATTTCATTACTTGTTTCCTCTTAGCAACAGTGAACACCCAACATTATTTATTGGTTGTACAGGTGCCCTCTCTCTCTCCTGGTTGGTGAGGCTTATTTAGAAAAAAATTGGAACTCTTTTAAGGATTCCTGCCTTTCTCCACAACTCCCACTCTTGCCTGTGGTGAAGGCCAACCTGAATTTTTAAATTAATTGCCATAATCATAATTAATGTGTACAAGAAGCCCATGAAAATGGCTTTAGTGTTGATCTTCACATTAATCCCATTTTCCTAGTCTCAGAAGAAAAACTACCATTATCTTTTTATAAATAATTTATACAAAGTCTTTTGGCAGGGAAATGGGGGTGGTGGTGGTGGTGGTGGAGGTGGTGGTGGTGGTGGCGGCGGTAGATTATTTAAAAGCTCTGATAGGACAAATGACTCATTCTAGTAGGGAATAGATTTTAAATGATGTTTCTTTATTTGGTTTAATCATTTTCCTAATAAATCTAGACCAGAAACCCATATCTTTTTAAATGTGTGAATTTGAATGAAGAATATATCTTAATAAAAGTAATTGTACAAAAACTTCATAGAAATTCAATGTCTTGGATAACATACTGAAAAGACTAAGCTCATGTGTGTTTTAAATGTCTTACTGTTTACCTGCATTCAATGATTGACTTAGCCTACCTTTTTTTCCCCTTTTAGCAAATTTAATTTAATATGAATCATCAAAGAAAATTGCAGCAGTTTGTAAGACAAACTCATCTCCTGGCGTTTGTATATTTGATTGACTATGAACTATAGTTTAATTTAAAAAAATAAATAAATTGTCCAGCATTATAACATCTAATATCATGAGATAGCTGCATCCAGTTTTAACTCAAAAGCTACTTTTAAAATCTTTTGAGGATCTTACTGCAAGCAGCACTACCAATTCTGCGTCATACAGAATGAATTCATTTTCTCAGCAAGATTCAAGCCTTCATGCCCCCTGTTAAGGCTCATGCTATGAGTAGGGCTGGTACTGTTTGTGACAGTTGCAAATTTTACTCAACATCTTTTGTATTTTATGATTTATAATCAGGCATGCATCCTCTGAATCAAATTCTTTCCTATAAAGCCCAGAATTCTGGATACTTCATAAAGCAAAAAGCTTGCTGCCACCTTCAAGGAACTCAAACTATCTGATTTTTTTATTTGCTGCTGCCATTAGATTGAAATGATTTTTCTTCAGTTTGCTCAAAGCCAGATTTAAAGTCAGGTCCCAGAGGTAACGGGAAAGTCGATCCCCTAAGCTACTCAGTCGTTGTTTGCTTTTTTTACATGTAATATCCTACTTCTAAGCCAGAGTATAATTTAAAATACAAAACACACTCTACATAAATACGTCCTTTAGAAATTTTGTAATTTGACATTTAATAGAAGTTAACTAAGTGCTTTCTATCGTGTTTGTCAAAGAAAATGGAGAAATTATAAATATCCTTCAAGACAATTACTTCTTAATAGCTTTCTACATGTTTTAATGCTACACATTTCCTTACTACTTCAAATCGATAACAGTATGTACTCCTCCTGAACATAGACCTGCCAGATTACTCATTTACAATGCGCTGAAATAAGCCTAAAAGCATTTCAAGCCCTTTATACATTGTGAGCTTCTGTGCCATTCAAAGGGCTCAAGTTTGCAGCCACTTCTATTTTCTGGGGAACAGCAAAGGGTTACTTTAGCCAAGGTGCTGCAAGTACCAGCAACAGGAATCCATTGGCTTTAATTTGTCCACGTCTTTCATTTGATACTACCAGTATTAATAGCTTTGCAAGGAAATTCTGTAGTCATTAATCATAATAATTAATCAGATCCAATTATATTGCATATAAATGCGAACAAATTGCTGAAAAAATAATGATCACCCACGTGTCACAAGGAAAAAGAGACTAAAAGAGTAATTAGAAGCAAGGATTTAGTTGTGTACGAGTGCCTCGCAACTGATTTTGACTGTATGATGACCCGATGATGTAATTAGTAGAAAGTCTAACAAGCCTTTTTAGCAGACCATCTAATGACTGAGCAACTGGAGAAAGTAAGGTTCGCTGTTCTAGGAGATCTTTTCTACATTTGCTCCCAACTTTGCATTTCTGAATAAAAGGAGATCTGGTGCCTTTTGAATCCTAGCAGAGGCACTAGCTATATTGTTCCTTTGGGAATTTTACAGATTTTTAAAATTGATTTTTAAGTAACGTGGTTAACTGAGTCTTACTCAAGTTAAGAGTCAGTACATACTCTATATGGCATTATTTTTCTTTTTTATGCTTGCAATGATAAAAATATGTAACATAATTTAAAATGAAGTATTTTGGTTATAGTAAGTTAACACACTGTGTGTAGCATGCATGTTAGTTATTTTCACCTATCTTCTTTCTCTTGAACTGAACTGAAAACATTTCAGAGAATGGAATTACTCTGTTTTCATTTCAGTTAACACTCTCCAGAGCACTGGCAGATTTTTATCAGAAATCATTTAAAAAATACATGTATGCGTATGTGTGTGTATGTGTGCGGGTGTGTGTCTATAAATTTTTCTTCAACAGATTCTCAAACCCAAGCAGAATAAATTACTTAGTGCAAGTTATTATTCTATTATTCTATAAAACAATTTTAATATGCCTATTGTTTTAATTTCACTCATTAATTTCACAGGACAGAGCCTTTAATGTATATTTTCAATTTAAAACTTGTGTTATACGTAATTAGCAATAGTTTGTTGTATCAAAAACATATTTTTAAATCTTTTTAAATTTTTCTCGCTTGACTTACAGATTACACATGAAATGGTTAACTAAAGATTGATGAGCAGTTTTTATGATAGGTTTGTGACTTGAAAATAAATGTTAGGTTCATCATAGTTTTCAATACTAAGCACTGCACTTTACTGTCTTTGATCTCAGTGTTGTGACTACTACAAAGAAATAAAACCTTATCTTACCTTTTCCAGCATCTACAGCAGAAGACCTCAATAATGCATAAGAACATCTGGAAGTACGGTAATTTCAGCTATCAGAGATAAGAATTGACACAGAACAGGTAAACCCTACAAAGTCATCATGTTGAAATGAACTGATTAGGGTTTAGTAACATAAAACATCATGTATAGTGTTTCCGTGCTTGCTACATCTTGCTAGTTTGTATTAAAAAAGGAATGTCAATTATATATATTTAATAGGTTGATTAGCTGGTAGCAATATTATATTTTACATAAGGAGACAGAAATGTCTGCAGATCTATTGCCATATACATCTATTTAGAGTTAACTGTGAGTTCATAGAAAATACATAGGCATAGTAAACAGGGTTTTGAAATGACAATTTTTTACTGGTTGCAAGTGCTAATTGCTAGTTTCTCAAGGGTATAGAATTAATCACCTGCTAGATTTACAGTCTCTAGGTTGAGACCTGAGGATGGAGGCAATAAGAAAAGCTCTTGTGGGACATATCATATGGTGAGTCTAAATATCAGTCTCTATGCATATGTAAATTGGTAACAAAGTTTTTTCAAAGCTCAAGTATGCTAATTTCAAACAGGCAAGACTAAAGCTAGCTTTTAGCAGCTGTTTAACGTCTGCCTGTGGGTGGTAGAGAGAGCTTAAAATACAAGCAAACAGTGGTGCATAAGTAATTAAGCAACATTTTGCTGGGCATAAATAATTCTGTTTATATTGCTCTTTTGAAGAGTATAGAATACAAAATAACAGATCAAGTGTACCTTTGGTCACCAGAGGTTAACTGTTCTTCCTCCTTAATTTTTCTCCGGTTTTACAATTTAAGAGAAATATACAACAAATTATACCAAACCGTCTTTTTTAACAACATAAGAAATAAAATCATTTAAGGTAGGAAAAACTATTGTAGACCCACTGCACTTTTAGTTAAATTATACTGTTTTTTAGTACATTCCTCTAACAATGTACCAGAAAAATGTATTAAGCTGCAAAATTTTTTAATTAATATTTTGTCTTTCAGGATTATTGAAAGTAGAGTTTGGATTGTTAGCTAACATGGAAAAATAAAACTTTTTGAAAGTCTGCAAAATGAAAGTATTTTCAATTTTCAGTACTAATTTTAATTAACTAATGTATTAAAAATAAACAGATAAATAAATCATTTAATTTGAGCTGTTTTCTAAAAATAAGTACTGCTTAAATCAGTGTACTGATAATAAGGTAATCACCTAATTTCAACAGCTCTTGCTAAGTCAGTAGAAATGTCTAAAAGCAAAAGAAAAGCTGGTATAAAAAAATTGCATTTGATTCAATAAAAACCTTGAAATTGACCAGAAGGAAGATGAAAGATTTAACACGATTTAGAAATACCTAGTCTGGAAAAAAGGATTATAGGTACTAACTGTGAAAAGAGTCAGGGGTTTAAACTTTGTTTGCTTTAAATATTCATGGTTTAAGGAGTTAATAGTGAAAGGAAGTACTCAGTTGGGTATCAGATCTTATAAAAGGCTTTATAACACATTAGAATGCTAGGAAGGCAAGAATAGCCATTTATGCACAGGATTGCTATTTCCCTTTTCAGTGAAGGAAAGGATATATAAAGTGAGTTTTTCAAAACATTCTTTCACCCTCAACATTCTAAGAAAATATGTGAAATTTTGTGCAATACATGTTGCTTTTTTTATTGCAGTTTTAACTTTTCTAATTTTGTATATTCTTTGACTTAGGTTTTACAGCCAAATGGCAGAACAGCAAAATGGACAGGGCAATGAATGGGGAGGGGGAGTACAGACATGAAATATGTACAAGGGTTGATCTGAGTTCCTCCTCTCTGGAGGATACGCATTCTCGGTATCTTGTTCTTCCTTTTTCTCTCCTATAATATGTGCCCAGTTTCGTACTGTTACAGTCTCCCCGTGTAAAAAAGATGAAATTCAGATAAATACTTGGAGAATAATGAATTCTTTGGGACAGTATTCTAAAGTATCATAGGCTTGCGGACGTCTTTCTGTGGTTCACTTAACTGTGCAATTTATTTTTTATATAGCAATTTTCTGCATACTTTGTTTTGTAAGTCATGAAGAATAGATGTGACAAAGAAACAAGCAACAAGCTCCCTATGTCTACATGAAACCATTAAGATTGATTAAAAAAGTTTCACATAAAAGGGTAGTAAAGGGTCCCCAGTATACGAAGTAGTATAATTAATGGTCTTTTTTCTTTATTTTTCTCTGCAAACTCTACATATTAAGTTTGCATATCCCAAGTAATAATTTTTGATATTGTAAGAGCCTTGTCTATATATGATTAGATAAAAAATTTGAACATTGTTATACTCCATTATGTTAACATAAGTCTTGACCATGTATGATTAGGTAAGAAAATTAAATATATTTCAAGGAGATTTGAAGTGTCCTGCCTTGCTATACCACTTTTGGTCTTCAGGCTTGTGTGCTCTGCTTTGTACCTATTATCACTTGGTTTTGGTAACCCCTGATATCTTCAGCCTATAAAGAATAGACAGTTACTGAAAAAGAAAAGTAGCTTTAGAAATGGAATTGTTATAATTTGGGTAGCCATATCATGAAATCATCGTCATAAGCTTCCTCATTTATTTATCTGTAGAAGCTAACAGTTTAGGTATTTTATGGTAATTCATTTAAAACTATTAGCATTATTTCTCTTATATTTGAAGGCATAAGGGCAACTGAGTTTAGCCTAGTGAGAACATGTTAGTTTTTCATTTGTATCTGCAAGACTGTTTATTAACATTAGCAGTAGTATAACTCTTTTCAGAATTGTCACTTTAATTGACACAGATCTCAAAGGAGTGATGAACTATGATCAACTCATTGTGTTCCATTTGTTAATATTAACCTACGAGATATAGGAATCTTATAAGACATAAGTTTAACCTATAAGACATGTAGGAACAGTGTATAGACTACTAGGAGAGATCGAAAGTAAGGGTTCATTTATGAAAAATGAATTGATCAACACCAAAATACAAGGTTTAGTCTCAGGGTTTGAGTTGAGTGCTAGGTAAAAAGGTTTTGGTGGGTATAATAGGTATTAAAAGCCAATGCTAGATAATTATGGGACTATGAAAACCCAGAGAATCCTAAACCCAGGATAACACAGTACTTTTTTTCCCCAGAAACTGTTTTTTTGTAGTGTTTTAACAGATACACACACACAGACACAGACACAGACACACACGCACACACACACACACGCACACACACACACAGAGTGGCAGACCCTCCACAGGTATATCTTTTCCAAAAGGTGGGTAGAACAGAGGGTTCCTTGGGTAACAACACATTGTCTCAGAAATGTGCGATCTATCCCAGTTTGTGCTCAGGCTTTGTCTTATCACAAGGACATGCAGAGACTTCGCATTTCAGGGGTTCTTTCAATTGCTTTTTATTGACTTAGGGTGATTCATTGGGCCCTGCGGAGGTTACTACAAATGCAAAGATATATAAAACATACAACATATTGGGATGGAAATGCTGAAAAATTAGATTTGGGAAGTACATGCCTCCACTTTGAATTTTTGAGCTGGGATCATGATGTCTATTAAGAGATGGAATTAAGCATCAATGTGACATAGAATATTCACAGAATACAGAATATATGTGAATGTGGAATATCTCATTGTAAATTTTCTCCCTTTCCCACTTATTAAATTCTGACCATCCACTTTGGGAGACAGACTCCTTAGAAATTCTCTGTCTCTGTCTCTGTCTTGTCTCTGTCTTAATATTTACTAGTATATTATAAAAATTTTAAATGGGGAATGCCTAGTCTTAAATCTCATATATCTACACTCACTGTTTCAGTGATAGTTCAGAAGATTGTTATAGCCTGTTGAAGAAAATTGCCCGTTTAAAATTAACTTTTCTTTTTATTTGTTCTAACATATAGATAATTTATTTTATTCTTGTTAAATTAATTGGAATTTCCAAACTTCCTCGATTCCCAAACTGTTGCTTTCAAATGCAGGCTGTAGAACTTTGATATTGAAAAGGACAATTTTAATATGTGAATAACACAGTAATATTTCTTCCTTTTAAACTTGGAAATGGCACTGTGCTAGTTTGCTTGAAAAATGTGTTACTATAAAAAAGGCAATAATTACATATTTTGAAAGATTTTATTTGTCAAAATTGGCGGGCAATAAATTCAGATGGGAGAAAATAGAGAAATAACATGAAAAATCAGTATCCAAAGTGAAAAAATATCCTGCTTTTTAAACCAGTTAACCTCTTTTTCAGATACTATCCAGACATTTTTGAAAATTTGTTTGATTAATTTCCTTTGAATATATGTGAGCTCTTCTTCTTTTTCTGTTTTTGACTGTAGTCAGCGTGTGGAGCTAAATAGAAGCTTGGGCCAGCCATGATGATAACATTGGCAAATCACATGCTAGCACTCTTTGAAGAAAAAAATGCATTATATTTTTACATAGAAGGGCTTTATATGTTTATCCTTCATGATAAAGAAATATGCAAGAAAAATAAAATAAGATCCACCATGCAATCTTCCCCACCAACTTAAATCAATCGCTATACACATTGCAGAGATAGAGCAAGGAAAAGTTAGATTTGTCACTGAGGGCCTGAAAGTCTGCAGGTTGCACAGGAAACCCTCAATCTGGAATTCTTTCCTTTGTATTCCCTTCCTTTTGGTGTCAGCCTAATAGGTGTAAACACACAATAAAGCATTCATCCTGCTTTGCTTTCTGAACTGTGATTCTTCTTTAAGGCATTCATCAAATCCTTCAACTATACCTCTTATTAAGGAAATGTCTAGATAGAACTATTTCAGTATTCATGTTTTCCCTTTTATTTGTTTTTCTTCATAGCTCTTTATGGAGATGATTGTACAACACTGAGATCAACTGCAGCCAAGGAAGTTCTCTTGTTATATTTACTAATTTATATAGCAACCAAAAGGTAGAAGGAAAATAAAACAAAAACATATTTGCTAATTTCATGAATTTAAAAACTAGCCCTGGGGGAAAATGCATCACTTTATATTTTGTATTGCTGCTGTGTTTAAGAAACCTAAAAATGGGAATTTCATATTCTCATATTTTGACAAGTACTTTACATTTGCTTGAATAAATATTTTACTATGAAAGGAATATGATTAAAAAGAAAAGAACCCCCACACTATTAACTTCTCAGGAACATTAAAGCAGTAAAAGTACACATTCCATAAGCCAAGAGATGCAGCAGCATTTAACTGACTCCAACCAATCCTGGAAAAAGATTTTCTTTTATTTATTTTTTTTAAGCTCCAAGAAACTCTGTACTTGAAGAAAGGAGAGGCATATTTCAACTGTCATATTGATGTGACAGAATTTAGCTTTCTGAAGAGCTTTCTTGTCCCAAGAGCATAAAGACAATAGTACACTATATAGAGAGCCAATAAATCAATTAGCTTTAGCAACCAGAGTTCAGGCAATGCATTTATTCTCTTGGATGGAAACACAATTTTTACTTGTAGCTATACTTCATACCGTTAAGTTCAATTTTTCACATGGAAATTATATTTAGTGGCTGAAGAAATCACTCATAAGTTTCATAAAGCAAAAAACGAAGCACTTGCTAATGTAGGAGAACAAGTTTACTGTATTTGTAATTATCTATCTTTAGAGTAATTGAGATTCTAAACAGCAGCTAATAGCCTCACTGTCTCAAATTACTACTGCCTATAACTTTACCTTGCCAAATATCAAAGAGCTTTTGAATTGCAACACTACTACTAAAATCTGGGTCATTTTCTAGCAATTAATTGGAAGAGGTGATTAATAGCTTAATAATGGGTTTCTCTGTGTTTTTAAAGTGCAGGGGATGTGCATAGGAAAGGAATATGTAATTATTGTATCCCTGAAACATAACCTAATTGAAAACTCAGCAGTTGGTCTTATTTACTTTAAGCTTGTATTTCCAAACCCTCTTTTGATCTACTCTGAGGAAATGTGTAAATCTGGAGAGTATTTTTTAATTAACTCCTTGAACATTGAACACTATGAATTTAAGGAGCACAAGCTATTCCATGGCACCTGCTGTGCCACAATCAACTTCACAGAAATTTGAGGCCAATATGTATCAAGTGCCTATCTGGATGTGCATACTGTAGTGTCCACTTCCACTACAGGGGCACCCATGTAGTCACAGGGCACACTTAAACTGTATCACAGCCTTAATAACATGGAACCAGGGAGTCTATGTCCACTTCTACTAGTCAGCCATGTTGCATTCACAGTAGACAATTGCTAAAAAAGTTTAGCTGCAACTAGGTATGGTGGTTCATACTTGAAATCCCAGAACTTGGAAAGACTGAGACTGGAGGGTTACAAATTCAAGACTGCTTTGGAGAATATAGGGACACCCTATATCAACACTGAAAAGAAAAATGTTGGGGTTGTAGCTCAGTGTCAAGGCCCCGAGTTCAAACCCCAGTACCACTTCTACCCCAAATAAATAAAATCTGATTGTGACCTACCACAGTATTCCTTAGAAATATCCACTGAGCAGTCAGTGTAACTGACCTCAGCAATTCACTGAATTAAATGATCAGTATTTTGAAATTACATTTCAAGGAAATATTGTGTTGACTACTCAGGAGGATAGTTCAACAAGAGAAATGAGGTCTCATGAAAAAAGCAAGTGGGAGTAACAAATGGGAAGGGACAAGGACTCATTAGTCAAATTCATTATAATGTCAGGTTAAATCATGGCCAGATGTTTAGATAGGCACTCAGTGACAGTTTTTTCATTGTCCATTATAATTAGTATAGATATTCATGCCTTTCTGATGTTGCTAAGGCTCTTGAATGAGGCTCTTGACTTCTCATAATTTGTTTATATTATACACTGTTGGTTCTGTTTTACTCTAATCTTGTGGCTGTTGAGCCTACACATACAGATGTTCTTTGTTTAATGACCTCTTGTTTAATGACTGTTCAGACTTACAACTGAGGAGCACTGCTCACACTCATAACCCACTACTTGGACTTCTGATCTGTCCTTTTTTTATAGGTGCAATTCAATACATCTTCTTTATAAAGTCTCACTTTTCTTTGTACAGTACACCTTGTTTATATAGTACTGTAATTTTTGCTGATTTGTACTATACAGTATACTATAGTTTATGTTCTTTTATACATTACAGTGCTGCATGCAGAAGTTATGCAAATAAAAGCAAAGTCATCAAGTTGGAGTTTCTGTTGACTGTTTTTTTATTCTGAGTATTATAATGTACTATCTTAATTATTTTTCTTGCTGCTGAAACAAAATACCCAAAACTCAAAGTTAAAGAAAGATTTATTGTAGCTCATAGTTTGTAGAGGTTTCGGTTCATAGTTGGCTGTCTCCAAGGCAAGGAGGCATGACAGGAGAAACAGTTCATGGCAGGCAGAAGGCAGCAAAAGTAGCAAGAAGCAAGTGATGACAGCAGCTCTCTTTTGGTCCTTTATAGTCTATCAAGGTGACATGTCTTTAGAGCACTCACACCCAGGGTGGACCTTTTCATTTTCTACACTCAGAACTGTGCCAAACCAATCAGAAGACTAATTTAGTAATCACACACCCTTATTATCAGCATCACCTACTTTAGATGCAGTCACCACTAACCACCTATGACTGCATAAGGCTTTAGGGGGACATCTAGACACAAGCCATAACATGCATACAATAAATACAATTTCTAAGTTAGTGACCAAGTAATTTAATGATCTATTTGCAGAAATGAAACTCTGAGATTAAAAGGGGAATGCCTGTATTTTTGGACTATTTGTTTCTTGTTGCATTTACATGATGACTCAATAGAAGAAGTCAGGATTTCCATCTCTACCTGCTATTTGTTCCAGGTGATCAAATATAAAATGAGAAAGACAAAACATGAAAACTGAAGAAAACTACCTGGAAATAAACTTCACTTTTCCAGCTCTCACAAACCAAGGGGTCCATTCTGTAAAGGATTTATCCTATTAAGGTCAAAGAGTCAGATTAGAAACCAAGGGATCACAGAGATTTTCTTTCTACTCTTTTCACATTTGTTGGGTAATGGAAGGATAAAGGAAAACTTTGAAAATTAAAACAGAAGGGTCTTGGTTTTCCACTCCTAAAGGTTCACAGTTAGATTATATTAACCAGTTGTAGTAAAGAGGGGAAAGAATGCCAGTGGCAGGAAAAATCAGTCAGTTGAAAACAAAGAGTAACTATATGAGTTTGCTTTTAATCAGGATCTCACTTATTTTCAGAAGTTCAAGAGTAGATGAGGTCTAAATGATGCAAAATGGTCCAGCAAGCAAGGGACAGAGCTGTGCTTTTGAAGTTTCTGCTGAACAGCTACCCGAAGGTCTCATCATCCTCCAGCTCAGAATGAACTCTCTGCCTCTGAGTTGTGTGGGAAGTAGCACGACCTAGGAGAAGTAGGTCTTTTCTTGTGTAATCTTATATTGCTTTTCTTGAGATAATGGATTATTTTTAGTTTGTTCAATTTTCTTTATGCCAACAGATAAATCTTCTAATATTTAGTATAATATTTCTATGCATTCAAATTTTTAAAGCTGTCAACTTTATTCCCCAATACTTTTTCTCTCAGAAAGCATTTTGTCTCAGAGCTGGTTTGATTAAGTTCAGTCTAAGCCTACTTATGCTACTAGTAGCACTGTCTCATACTTGTCTTCTGAATTTTCTTTATTTTTCTTTTACTTTACTTCCTTAGTGTGGTGGAGTAAATCCTCTAATAAGCTTTCTTAGAAAAGATTTTTGGAACGTAATTTGTCTGATGCTTGTTCTATCTGAAATCACCCTTCCACTTCCCACTGCCAGCTTGTCTTACTGTTATCTAGCTCTCACAGCTTCTTATGAGAAGTTTGATATTAGTTATCCGTTGTGTATTTACTTTTTAAAAAGGGTAAGTTTTATTTTCTTTTTGGATGCCATGAGAAACTAATTTTAATATGTGACATTTTGAAATGTTATGTTTTTGTATTTTGGTATGAGTTCTCTTTCTACATACTAGGCACATGTCTAGAAATATATGCCCTTTAGTTTGTGAAGTTCCTTACATATATTTTTCTTAATAATTTCTCTGTCAAAAAAAATTTCTCTGTCATCCTCTATGATTTGCTTGCCCAGTGTTAGCACTTCTGAATCGATCCCAATTGTCTTATCTTTTCTTGTTCAACTTAGCATGCTTTTTTTCTTTCCAAGATATATTGAATTTTTTTTCCACATTGTGCAATGAAATTTTAAATTTTATTTTCATATTTTATAACTTCACAGCCCATTTTTTTATGCTGATATTTTTCAATAGCATTTTCTGTTTTTTTTTGAGTGCAATAATCGTTATTTTTCCAACTACACTGATGACGTTATCTCCCCCACAATTTTGTTTTACATTACCTCTATTTCCTATTTATCTACTCTTTTCTTTCAATATCATTCATCCATTTTTTCTTGCAAATATCTGGTGATTATCAGATGAAATGATGAAAAATTTATTGTGTAAAAGAACTGCCCCTCGGACAGCTGTGCTAGAGGTGGACAGCATACTGCCAGGAGATGTAGGGCAGCACAGGTCTAGCTTTAGGGTACCGGAAGTAGAGGGAGAGAAGGGTTAGAAGTCTTACTTGTAAGCATACAGATTTTTACTTATACCTTGCTTACGCAGTGGTGCTTTGTCCCATTATCTTCTGTGCATTTTGTTGTCTCCAAATGCCAGATTTCTTTGTTTCAATTGCATTTGTTTGATTTCATTTTTTTCTCCAGAGATTAAAATTCTCTGGCTTGTGGAGAAGAAAAATACGCAGTGCTTGCCTATATCAGCAGTATCTGGATACCTTGGATATGTTTCATCCAAATTTCCTGTTTGCAGTCAAATAATTTGCCCTGTCAGTTCAGTTGTTCTAATGTAGAATACTTTTCTACTTTTTTTCTTTGTTTCTGTTCCTCCTTTTCCTCTTCTCCTCCTCCTCGATCGTCTCCTCTTCCTTCTTTGGTGAGTAACGTTGTCATATTTGTGATGCTTCATCTTATTTGAAAAGGAGCAAAGGGAAGGGTCTTTATTATTTCATAGAAATTCAAGATTAGCTGGGCACTATGGTAATGACATTTTCACAAAGTCTTACAATAATGATAGTTATAAAATATCTTTAATAGATTAAGTAAAGTTTAGAGAAGTTTCTTAGGTAGCATGGTTTCATAGCAAGTAAATGGCAGAATAATTATTTGTGTCCAAATCTCAAGGACTCTGGAGAATATTTTAAAAAACACTGCAGTATAATGTTTTCATAACGAAGAGATATTTTTAATTGTGCTCAAAGCTAATTCTAGCAAGAAAAGATTTGATGGGGTATGGAGGTAGCAGGGCTAAGAATACTAAGGACCACGTGGGGGGGGCGATATATGTGTGTGGGTATGTGTGTGTGTATATATGTGTGTAGGGGGAGATATGTATGTGGCTGTGGGTATGTATGTGGGTGTGGGTATGTGTGTTTGTGTGTGCGTTTTAAGGCTCCAGTTTTCCTTGCCCTAACCCCAGTGCTTTTTTTCACAACCCCATTCCTCATTAAAATCCATTTTCAAAATCTTACCTCACAGTAAAGTATATCAAATTGATTAAAAGTAAAATTAACCCTTCCAGGGCATTTGAATGCTAATTAAAAAAAAATCTTTGGCGAAACTCCACCAATATTTCAAGAGTGAGAAGAAAACATATTTTAGACACAAGTGAATTTCTGAAATAACTACATAAGTGAGTACCTATGCTGTCTACCAACATGGTAGGATATCAGTGTTGGCAAAAAATGAAGTGTTATGAAATTATTAACATCCTTGTAGTATGGAGGGAGGGAGGGAAAGAAAGATTGGCAGGGGGTTCTAGCTTGAGAGGCCAGCTCTCAAGATTTTGGTTTTCAGAAGAGTAGGCCTGGAATGAGCAAGATATTTCATGTAAATCACTAGGAATGAGAAGAAGCAGAATGTGATGAAAAGCAAAAAGTCTTCATAGGTTGAGAGGAGAGTACGGAAGGTCTAATAGTGATCTTATTATATACCCAATGGAAAATAATAATTTTGCCCTTAGAATTTATTGAGCCAGACTAGCAAAGGACATGGCAGGAATTTCTCAAGTACATTGGACTTTATGAACATCTTACCCAGAGTGAATCTGGAGAAAGAAGAGAGAAAACAGTATATAAAAAAAACTGTCTGAATATTCTTGGAAAGAAAAGGGAAAACAAAAGTATAATTAATTACTATAATTTTTGGTTTATCCATGTCATATTGAAGTTTTTTCTGTAGATCTTTCCAGTTTTTAAAAAATATTATTGAAAAGTAAATGTGTGTTTTGTGGGCCCCTATGTTCAGGAATATTAACTAGGAGTATGTTTGATTATTTAAAATTTTGCTTTAATTTGTTTAGAGAATTGTATTCAACTTAGCTCTGCTAATAATGTGGGTGAACAATAATACTTGTGTTTACTATCCTATATATTCTTACTGTTCCTAATATGTGACAAATGATTATTATTTAATGGCACAGAAGACTATAAAAACTTTGCAACATGCTAATATAGTGTTTTGTTTGAATAATCATTTAGCCACTTAGGAGAAAAAACACATTTAAAATAGTTCCCTCTTTTATTTGAGCATTGAAAACTCATCCACATGTGCTACAGATGTAGCTGTTGGGCCCACCATAATTTTAAAGGTCCATGAAAATAATTTGTTTTAAAATGCAAAGCAAAACCCATGCAGTTTTAGGTCAAGAAAAATACTACATATTCATTTTATGTTAGTTAATATAGTCAGAATTCTTATGGAGGAAAAGTCTCAAAAGCAACGGTGGTTAATCATTGAGTTGCCAAGTCACTAATTCATAAACAACAGTCAACTGAGCCCAAGAAAACTAAAAAGTAATAAATATTTCTTTTAAGAAATATTTAAAATTCTGATCATGGGGGGCCCAGGAAAAGAGAAGCCAGTCCACTGTTCCCATGAGTCAGCAGAGTCCAAACTAGGCCTGACAGGAGCACATCAAGAAGCTAGTTTGACCTTCCCATAAGCAGCACAAAGCAGGCAGGGCCCAGGAAGAGAGAAGTCAGATCTCATTTCCTGTGAGAGCCTAGTTGCTTGCGTGTGCTGAGAATCAAGATGTTCCGCCACAACCCCACCAAGCATCCAGCTGGTTGGGAGAACAGGCTGAGTGGATAGCAACCCAGGTACAAAAATGATTGATTGACTTTGCAGCATTGAGGCCTGTAGTCTAAGCATCTATTAGGAGGATGACAGCACGCAGTGTAGCAAATATGGGGGATTTCCTGCTGTCTTGTTTTTTGAAATCCAGTAGTATTCTCACTGTTTTGCTTTGTTTTGATTTATTGTTTTGTTTTATTCAATGCTCTGTTTTGATTGGTTTTACTCTGTTTTGTTTTATTCAATTTTACTAGGTCTGAGGAAATGGACAGCTACTGTGAAGATAAGATACATTATGGTAGCCATTGTTAGTGGCCTATTGTCCTGTTTTGAAGTTCTGTACCACTTTCACTGTTTTGTTTTGATTGGCTTTATTCTGTTTTGTATTGTTGGATTTTGTTCTCCTTAAAAAAAGAAAGAAATATTTGAAATTCTGTCTTAAAGTAGTAGAATATTGTTTTTAATCTTATCTTTTATTTTAGTTTGAGGATTCACAAGAAGATAACAGATGTCGGAAATACTTGGAAAACCTCTAAAGAGAATTATTCTTTTGCTTTAAATACCCTCAGATGTTTTGTAAGGAGCTACTTTCATTTTCCAAAGTCTGTTGATCAGTGGTGGCGAAGGCCTCCTGGGGCTACTGACTGTTTTCTTGGTGAATGTCTGAGGAGATGGAGAGGTCCTGAGGCTTAAAGCACCAAACTTCTCAGCTCCAAGTATCCAGTACACTGACCTAGTTGCTCACGTTCCTGGTGAATACCAAGTTCAGCTGAAATGAGCCTCTCAGCTCATTTGGAAATCTCCCTTAATCAAGAAGAGACATTTGGTGAGGTCGGAAATTTAAAAAAATGATGAGATAAGAACAACAACAACAACAACAACACTCTGGTGGTCACATTAAATCAACTAGTCCAGCATTTGAAGATACACCATTCGAAAAAAGCAAAATGATTAGTATGGCTGAAGCACAGTGGAAAAAGAAGGGGACATAGAAAAGGATATGAGAGAAATGCACAGGACAGCTTTCCAGGGGTCCTTGGAATGAGTGAGTCTTAAGAATTACAGTTCTCAAGAAAAACTGCAGAATGTATGGGGAATTCAGTATTTCTTCATATGCGGTACTTTCCATAACAGCTCAGCCTCTGTTTCAGTTTACTGAAGAAAGAGCATGCCATTCAGTGCTTTAGCTCAGTGACTCCAGGGTAAACACTCCGAATGAGTTACTTTCTGTGGTTCATCAGATGCAGTGCAACTGGGGCACACGCATGTGAGACTGCATTTGTACCAGCTAGCTTTCCTGAGCCCTGTGAGACTAATTTGCAACAAATCTTAGGCTTCTGTTGTCCCTTGCTTCTTGCTTTTATGTGAAAAACAACAACAACAAACAAAACAAAATCACACTTCAAGTAACTTGTGTGCCTGGGTATCTCTCACTAGGCTCTGACAAGTCACCAGTGTACAATGAACCTGCCTCACTGGTTTATTTCTTAGTGTGAAGAGAAGTCATTGATGGATTTCTGCTAGTTTTGAACAAGAGAAGTACATGAAGCTCCACAATTTGGCTTGAAAAGCTGGGCAGACAGTGATCATCTGGTCTCATTTAGGAATAGTTAGAAAGAGGAATTTGGGGGTAGAAAAGATTAAAAATTACACTTTAAGAACTTTGTTAATTTTGTCACAATATTTAAGAAGCAGAGTGAAATAAGCAGTTGGATATGAGTTTTTGAGTTCTAGAAAGATAAAGATTGAGTCTTAAAGGTAGAATTTAGAAATAAAAGGTTAGATGAGGTCAAAAAGTAGAGGGCCTAAATAAGAAAGAGAAGGATATATAAGACAGAGTTTGTAGTTCTTCAAAATTAAGAAGTTGAGCTGAGTGGAGAATTCATAAGTTGAAAGATTTGCCTTTGGCAGGCAGTAGGATACTTCACTCGGCAAGAATTTAGTCAGTAGAATTCACCTTGTTGAGTAGTTTGTGATTTGGCGATGGAACAATAAAGGCATCCTGGTGTGGTTTATTTTGGTTAAGGAAAGTTACATTTTTTGAAAAACAGAATTTTGAAAAACAGTAAGCCAATCTGCAAGGAAAGATAAAAACAAAGACTAAATGAAAATAAAGCAAAACAATACAAACTGCTTTTGTTTCACCTTGTGAAAATATTTTACAAGAATTATTTGCGTTTTTTAACTGGTAGTTTTCCAATGAGGTCATTTATCTGAATAGGTTTAGTTTTGACCAACTATCTTATTATGTGATAATAGGTAAACTGCTTTTTCTGGTACAAATGTCTTTTTTTTTTTTGGGTCAGGCTGACCTTGAACTCACTTAGTATCCCAGGTTGGCCTTGAGCTCACGGAATCCTCCTGCCTCAGCCCCCTGAATGCTGGGATTACATGTATGCACCACCACACCCAGACACAAATGTCATTTGCAATTGCCTTTTACATGAAATATCTAGAATCTTGAAATAGGTTGTTCATTTCTTTTCTTTTTCTTTCTTTCTTTTTTTTTTTTTTTTTTTGGTACCAGGAATCTAATGCCCGACCTCACACTTGCCAGGCAAGTGCTGTGCAACTGAGCTATATGCTTGGCCCAGATTATTAGTTTCTTACAAATCAATTTGTCATGTATTTGCCAAATTCTGAACTCTTTTTCAATTGTGGGCTCCTTATGGAATCGTCTGTTCCTATCAAAAGTTAACTATTCATCCTCACCTTCTTTCTATATCACACCTACTTGAGTGTCATAAATTTGTTATTTTCCCTGAAATGCTTTACATTAATTTTATATAAAACCATATATTGTCAGTTTTGGTGGTGGATGATTTTTCCTGATACTCAACTTGTCAGATAAATATCTCAATGAGTTTTAAACCCTTTGAGGTCAATGTAGTGACTGACTGCCATTTCCTACTACTTGAGTACCTAACGCATTTTAGCAAGTACCACAAGTGCCTACTAAATGTAGAAAAGTGAAAGTGGAATATATTTTGAAGGCTTATTGCCTACCTTTTTTTTAACCTATACTCATTTAAGATTTTCTGAAAAAAACAAAACCAAACAAAACATAGACCTTTGCTAAGAAAATTATTGAGTACAAAAGTGAATGTTATGGCCAATGCGTGTTTCCCCAACCCAGCATCCTGCTAGTTCCCCCAGAAGCATTTCCTGTTCTGCATTCTGTCCAACCCTCCTGCGGTGCTCGTCTCCTTCCTCAGCTTTCTGAGTTGGCAGGTGGCACAGCCCTCTTTTTCTCCCGATAGTGGAACATATGTATAACAGGGAAAGTTCTCTTTAACTTGAGAGATTGTTTTATTTTCTAGTTGCTGTGAAATAATTAAAAATGAATGGATACGGTTGAATTGTAGGAAGCATATTTATTATTTGGAGTAGTTATAAAATATTCCTTGAAATTAAAAATCATACTTTGAACATGTCGATTAGTCAGATTTAATTTTCTTTCACTCTTATATCGGTATAAATATTTTGATCTGTTATGCATAACCAAAAAGTATATTAAACTGTCAAAACATAAATGATTTCCTTTTGGCCACCATGGCTTGAGGGATTTATTTCAAGTCTGTTGTGCTACTATTTGCCCCTAGGATGTATAATCTATATTTTAGGGGAATGTGGCTTACTGTAAGACACCTGTATTATTTATGTGTGATTAATATTTGCATTATGGTGAATGAGGTCTTTTGGTCTTACTTTTCTCTTATAGTGACTTAATCATTTCTCACAAGAATGGTGTCATTGTAATAAAACATTCCACATACTAGTTTGTTTTTCAGCAATGACAAATGCAATTGTAGTAAAATGTGAATTTTCAGTTATTTAATATGGCATCATGAATGTAATTTACTGACTACATCTGTATGATGCTGCTGCATGGCATTGCTGAAGCTGAAACTAAGCCATTCTTTGTTTATATGAAATTAAAAATAAACACTGGTGAACAGTATAATTTAAATTATGATGTTCAGGCCACTGAACCTGTTACTGGATATAAATCTGAACTGTATAACTAGTTGGATATATGCATGCCTACTAAGGTGGTCTCATTGTTATTTGCAAATTATAAAGACCCTTGACCCTTCCTCACAAATAGCATCATGTGCCAAATTAGGACATGTGTTGAAGTTCCTCTCTGTGGATCACATAGGGCATGAGATTTTTCACAACTTTCTTTGAGAAAAAAACCCCACCTAAATTAAAGGACTAGAGAATTTGAAGTGTTCCAAAGTTGATAAAGCTAAAATTCAATTAGATATCAATGTTTCCTGCCATAACACTCTCCCTTTACCACGATAGTAAAACATAGTTAATTTTAGCAATTACTGTACAGATGTAGTGGTTTTTTTTTTTTGTAACAGGAATCGAACTCAGGACCTTGCACTTGCCAGGCAGGCACTGCACCACTGGGCTATATCTCTGACCCTAATATGGACTATTGAGCATAACGAACACCTTTAAAAATGGCCACATTGAGTCTTTTAACCATATTTGGGCAAAATTTTCCAAAAGGCAAGAAAAGTGATATAAACATAAAAATAAATACATACAGGTAACTTTCTCTGTGAATATATGAAGAGAGTCTCTTTGTTGTTATTTCATGACAAGTTATTTCAAATTTTAAAAGTTGTATATAACTCTGGAATATATTATCTTCTGCCTTTCTTTGTGGCTTGCCTATTATTAAAGCTATGGATCTGACTGGCATGCTATAAGATAGTAAGTAGTAAATATTTTAGAAAAAGATACCTCTGTTAGTATTTCAAAGAAGCGATTAGCTTCTGTGTCTACTAAAGGTGTAACAGAAGCCTCCTGCATGTAAATATTGACACTATGACATATTAAATGCCTTCTGAGTATATATTAAAATTGTAAAAGTGCTCCAACTTATTTAGTTTCCAAAGGAAGTCATGAGGAATATTAAAGAATG
Organism: Cuniculus paca; assembly: GCA_004365215.1. Classification (NCBI taxonomy): domain Eukaryota; kingdom Metazoa; phylum Chordata; class Mammalia; order Rodentia; family Cuniculidae; genus Cuniculus; species Cuniculus paca. Next base: position 24,076 of record RJWT010004836.1, read on the forward strand.
ATGTTGATAATTACACTAAATCAACCAGGATACGGTGGACAAGAGCTTTAAAACTTCAGAAACATCAATTAGAGCCCAAGTTGTGTGCAATAAGCATCAAAAATTGATAAAAACTCAAATTTAGGTTTTTAGATTTAGTGTTTAAATCAATCAACTGCAAACAAGATTTAATTAAAGAATATTATTTCAAAGTGTAATTACCTACTGGGATTAGAATGAACCTCTATTGCCCATAATGTTCTCCTACTGTGATCCCACACTGAAAAATGTTGAGTTTTAGATTAATATGCATCTTGTAAGTACAAGTCCTAATCTCAATCTTAAAGGACATTTAAAACACACTTGGAACCTTCTATGCAATCAAGCCCAGTGTGACTACTCTGTCCACCATGCTAAATTTGTGATTACATTTTTTATGTGCATGATTTAAATCGCTTTAGCAGCAGTCCAGGGAGCATTTTACCCTGCATATTAATTACACAAAGGCTTTGTCATGTGAGGGTCTCAGTGGTCATGGTCTGTAATCCAGCTCATTTGAACTGTGAGTACAGTTTTTGAGCATGCTGTGCACATCAAGTTCAGCTTTAAAACTAGAATAAGCTGAGATGGTTAACAGGTATGGTTCCTGCTTAAGGAATGAATGCCATTTATTTAGTGACATCTGCAAACTAATTGCTTAAAAATCTGAAAGTGAATATGTGTGCTCAGAGGGCTGTTATTAATACACCGGAAGGAGACTCCATGCCACAGCATTTCAGTTTCTTTTGTTTCAAGCCAGCATTATCTATGTCATCTTGTGATTTCTTCATGTAATCCCTCACATTGTAAGATAGGGCTTGTCTTTATTTGAATTTCATCATTAGTCCATTTGTATGTTTGGAACAATTTTTTAAATCATTATGATTTAAAGAGGGATTAAATGAATTTTTCCATACATCTATACCTTCAAATACCGAGATGCACAAAATAAATGTGAAAGATTGTTAAACACTTTAGCATCTCACCTGAGGAATTTACCAGTATCGAGGACTTTTAAATATGTGCCCTATTATATCAATTTAGTTATGATTAATAAGAAAATTAATATAGTCTTTGTTCATACATTTTAGTGTTTTTGTCATATAATATCAATATATTTCATATTATTAAAACAGAAATAGAAGCTCATATGAGGTATGATGCGTATGTTTTTGAAAAAAGACACGGAGAATTCATAACCACTGATAGCTGGGACATTTCAGAGAAAACAACTCTGTTTTGATTTCCGTCTAAACAAGTACGATGACAGAAATATGGGAGAGATTACAATGAAAGAATGGCGAATGCTTCAAGATTCCCTTTGCTGTGGAGCTCTTTCACACCTCTGCCAAATAAGATGGGGCAAGTTATCCTTTAATTGACACGGAGTACTGTAGAATTACCCTTTATTAGAAGAGCAAAGACAGTACTACATGCTTACATGGTAAATTGCATCCTATAAACAAAATGACCCACTTCAATAGACCCATTGAAATATTTCATAACGCCTGTGTAGAAATTAATACTTGTTAAGTTTTTAAAAAGTGTGTGTCATAACTACTGTGTCCTCCAATATTTGAAGACAACATGAATCTTATCTCAGAAATGACATCTTTGTTCTTGAAAAAATATATTTTTAATTATTTATGTGTAATTTTTGTAATTCAAAGCAATATTCCTTTTACTGCATAGTCTCAAAGTCTACCTTGTATCTAATCTGTTTGAAATTCTCGCAGGGATTCCTGGAAAAGTTCTATCCATTCAGTATTAAATACAGACATTTTTAAAAAGCACGTTCTATGAACAAAGCAATATAAATGATGTTAGGGGAAACAGATAACTAAACTATTGCCTCTGGCTTATGGGTTTTGCAATCTATAGGTTACATTAAGAAAAACAAGAACAACAACAGACAATAGATTAAAGAGTGGTAGGACAAGACCTTTATGGAAATTAAGTACCATACTCTCATGGTTTTCTATCTTCTACTTCAGATTCTTCTACTTTCTATCTTCAGATTCATTTTATTATATATTAAATGTTTTCAATTGATTTATTTTTCACATCCTTTGAAATAAAAAATATTTTGGAATGAAAATTGAGCAAATTTGATATTAACATTTAAAAAAATATGCATTCTGTAGGCTTGTTTCCATTTCATTAGGACATATTTCATTATTTGGGTAAGTTAGATTCATTCTAAAGGTTGAAAATTTTAGTATGAGTTTTGCTGCAGAAAGAATTATATGTAAGTTTAACATTAGGTTATAATTTGCAAAGAGTATGTAAAGTTACAGATATTTTTGTGCAATTGGCACAAATTCATTCTATGGATTGAGTTGTGTATTTAAAGGACTTTTTAGTGTGGTATTTGAAGAGTCAAATGCTACATTGACTTACACTTATGTATCATTGTATTATAAAAAGATTCCAGAGAAATTTGGCTATGCCATTTAGCAGGTCTGACAGCCTTTGTGGGAGTGTGAACACTCAAGAGGCCATGTAAAAATGCAGTGTCTATGTCTGAACATTTGTGCTTTCCTACTGTTCGTTTGGGTTACAAAGATTATGATTTTTTTAAAGGAACAGCATCAATTCAAGCATTTCTAAATATTTAATATTAATTTTGACTTTGTTAAAATGGGGTGAAGTTTAGGATAGATAGCAAGGTAATTGAAATTATAAGAGCAACTCTTGCAACTACCTAAGTATCTCATTAACAAGATATCATTCATTAGGTTGAGATTTACTTCTGCTCTTTATTTCTTACTTGACTCGTGCCAGAAATTATGAATATTTGGAAACATTCTTGGCAATTGAGCTTTTCATTTCTCTTAGGGCTGTTTGGCATCATATAGTCATACTCCTCATTGAATTTTGTACCCTTTACAATGATATCCTAACAGAGAAATCTATTTCATACAAGGCATATTTTAAGAGTTGATACTTAAATCAGTTTGACTACTACAGTCTGATTCATTTGATTTAAATTTTATCGAAGAAACAGAAGTGTTTTCTTAAAATAATCTGTCTTCTAGTAACTGCCTAGAATTGTTCATAATACAATATAACTCTTCCCAGACAAATTCACTGAATATGAAGCTTTTGTGATCATTTATTTAAACTTCCCAGTGTTCTAAGAAACATCTTTCCTCCCTTAGAACAGGTCCAAAAGCCTGGTAATTGGAAGTTAAAATGCCCTTTCAGAGTTGATGACTTTTCTTTAATGTACTTTCTTGTGTTCGCTTAATAGAGTTGTGCATTAATAAAAATCCATAGATTAAAACGATGTAGTTATTTTTCTAACGAAAAGTCTCCCTAAATATCTGGCATTTTATATCAAATTTTAATGTTTCCAATTTTGAAATATCAGCAAAAAACTGTTGATGTGGGCCCCCTTTGATAAATTATAAAGGTACACTTTAATGAACATTGAATAGGATCACCTTTGCTACTTGGGGTAATAGAATAAAATAAAACAAGCAAACACATTTTTCTTACTGCCACATGCCTTTCCTTAATAATAACTTTTGTCTCTTCTGCAGAAATAGATGCTGTGTAAGTCTCATTAAATTACCTGACTGATGGAATAAATACACAGCCCATATCTCGGCAGTCCATAGTAAACTGAGCAAGGGTCTCAATATCTCCGAGTTCTGCTTGTTTACACATGCCTTGGACTCTTCTCACAGATATGTAAATTATTCTGGTTAAAACTAAATGCTAAAGTCTACACCATTAGTCTTCCACTTCATGATCTCCACATGGGGCTGTTAGAGGGATAATGTACCATACAATACACGGTTTACTTTTAATTAATAGAAAAAATGAGAAATGAATATTAAATGTAGCTTAATGCAAAAGAAAGCTCAAAGCAGTTTGGTGGTTATTTATTTATTTAAAAAATATTCAGTTCCTGCTTCATGATTAAAAATAAGTAATGCATTATGAGGCTGGAAGTCTTGCCGGAGCCTTTGGAAGAAAAAAAGGACTTTGGAGAGGCCTTAACAAACCAGTTAATGATCTTGGGCCTGACACAAAGAGAGGGGCGTTTAGGGAGAGGACCAGGGAGCTGTCTCTGTGCCTTTTGAATCCTAACAGAGCTTTTCTGCCTGAGTCTCTATACTCCCTGCAGAGATTGTTCCCTGCTCTATTCCATACAAATTCTAGGATCTGCTATTAAATCTCAGAGTAAAAAACTCATCAAATAGAGCATTTAATTAAAACACAAGATCTGTTTGTCTGTGTTATAATTCAATGTGTCAAAATTAATGCCTCTGTTTTTAATAAATAGAATTACCAATTCACAAACAGTTTGTCACACTGTTTTCCACCACAGAATGGAATTTTAATTATATAACATTATTTATGGCAATGAATGATCGTGTTTCATAATATTTGCCAACAGCACAAGTTAGGGTTTAAAAAGAAAAGCTCTATTAAATAATCACTTTCTCCAGTGGATTTCCTTTTGTCTCATTTGGCTCACCTAGGATAAGGTGAGGACCTTGGGAAAAGACAACGTGAACAATTCTAGCTAGGCTTTAAGAGATAACAAAGTCCTCACTGAAGGCACTTATTTGCAAGATTAAAGGGTTTGAAGTAAAGCCTGAAATTAGTAACTTTTCATCTCTTTTTACCTAGACAGCCAGTGTTTTGTAATAAAATAAAGACCTTTCACTTTCAAACCTTTTGCCAGACAGACTGTGAAACTGAATGCTACTCAATTTTAAATTATTCATACAGTCTTAATTGTGATGTTATCCTTATAAATGATAGTAATGGTACCGTTTAAATCCTAAAAACCAGCAGGCACCTGCCAGTGAAACAGGTTCATTTAAAGCACACTCATTGAATTCTTAATATGAGAGGCTATTCGAGGAGGCTCAGCTAGGAGAAAGTCACTAAGACATTTGATTTTACAGTTAGGAATTAGGTAGCTTGATGTGATTAGCAGAAGAGAACTGAAATGCTAGTGCTTAATTTGCAGAGAATTTACAGACATCTGGAAAAATCACCCTGGGCTTGAAAAATGTTTGTAGAAAATTCTACTAAGTCTCCTTAGAAGAACATTAGCTATAAACAATTGTTTTCATACTATTTAGCAGGGATCAAAATATACCCGAAGGTGAAAAAGACATGTAAAACTGTGAATAAAATGATATGTTCACTTTTTAAAAATGCAAATTTTCCTATGCACAAGTCTGTGCATCTGTGTGTGCATGTGACTGCTTTAAAAGTTTGTGAAAAAGATCTGTAATAGTCCAAATAATTCTTGGGTATTAGAGGACAGAGTTATAAGTAAAAATTAAGGTTTTTTCCCAAGACATAGCACACTAGTCATTTTACTTTCTCCAACATTTAAAAAAATGATGTTGCTTTGAATTCATTTTCAGAATCCTTTTAGTGATATCAACACTTGTCATGGTGTTGGGAGAAGAAATGTCTCTCTGAAATGTGGCCATATTCTTTTGGAACATACTTGTTAAAAAAAATAGCAACTTTTTGAGGTTGTGTCATTTTTAGATGGACATTTTTACATACACCAATTTTTGTAACCTTTTGAGCATTTTTTTCTTTTTTTTTCTGTTTGTATTTTCACATTAAAAGTCTTTAATAGAAAAATAAAAGAATTTAACTGCTAGATATTTTATTTGACTATCAGTTTCCTAAGAGACTAGTTAAGGAGAATAATGACAGATTTCTGTGCCTCCAACTTTGACTTTAGGACATAAGTATCTCCAGATAACATGGGTATCTAGAGGTAATGTATGAGGTATGAGTATATAATTTTAGCCTGAATATCATTAAAGATTTAGAAGAGCTGGTGTGGATGAAACATACTGTTGTTTCAGAATTCTTTTCTTATGTTCATTAAAAAGGGGACTCACATGTACATAAGTCAGCAAATTGATAAATATGAGACTTTTAACCATACTTCTCAAAGATCCCCAAATTTAAGGGTGTTTAGAGTAGATTAGCTGTTTATTTGATTACCTCAGCTTTTTGTGTGATTTCAATAAAACATCTTTTTTTAATTGCATGCATGTATACTGAAGGAAAATATTTAAACTACAGTAGAATAAAAGATAACAAAAGTCAAAAGGAAACCTGAAAAGGATAAACAAAAATTAAGATGTATTATGTACACATAACAATTCCCCACAAAATATGTGATCATCATGTACTATAAACATGAACTAATAAGAAATTAAAATTGAAACTTTTAAAAATATACTATTAAAATAGATTTGATATCTATTCTTGACTTCAAAGTTAAGAATTTAAACTTATGGGAGATAGTATATATGTTTGAAGCATGGCTGCTTGATTTTTGACTGTGTGGTTAGGTTATGAGGCAGGATCTGCTGGTTGTTTATCAAACCTATGCATCCCTGGGTTCAGTAAGGAGAAGTAACCTTACAGTCTTGAAGCATATCTATATCTATCTATCTCTCTGAAGCATATGTAGTTAAAGCATATATATATAAATATGTAATTATATAAAAACATATGATTGAAGTATATATATATAAATAAATAATTGATTCCTTGTAGTTATTCAATAGCTATGAACAGTTTTGTAGGTAACTTATGGGAGAAGACTGCATTGTACGTTGTTCTATACAATGTTTCCAGAAAATGATCCCATATATATAAACATGTTAAATAAGAAGGATACTTGAAAGTAGTCATAAAATCAACTTTATTTAACTGTTTTATAGATTTTTAAAATAATTTTGGGGGTAATTCTTACTTTGCTCCGTTATGAATGTTCCAATAAAACCATGACTTCCTGTTTATGTGCCTTCAAGTAACAAAAAGCGGAGTTTAGTGGGTCCCTAAGTTTGATATTTAGTTTCAGTTCACTAATTGAAAATATCTAGTGCCTCCAAATTGTTAACATGTACAAATAAATACAGGAAGAGATGCTCAACATCACTGACCATCAGTAATACGCAAATTCAAACAACACTGAGATTCCATCTTAACCCAGGCCATCATCAAGAAATCAAATAATAACAAATGCTAGAGAGGCTGAGGGGAAAAAGGAATCCTTCCTCATTGTTTGAGGGAATGTAAACTGTTACAACGCTATGGAAATCAGTGTAGAGCATCCTCAGAAATACTGATACAAGATTTCCATATAACCCAGCTATTCTTCTGAATATCTTTCTGAAAAAGTTAAAGACACCATATTATGGTGATACATGCTTACCTATGTTTGTGGTAGCACAATTCACAGCTAAATCATGAAAGTGACCTGTATGTCTACCAATAGACGAACAGATAAAGAAAACGTGATAGCCCCACACAACTGAGTACTATTCTGCTATGAAGAAAAATAAACATGAATAATTTGTAAGAAAATGGATGAACCTCAAGACCAGAATGTTAAATGAAATAAATCAGACACACAATCTTAAATACTACATAGTTTGTCTTATTTAAGAAAATCAAAATATAAATAAAGAGCAAAACCAAAGATAGTAGAAAGTAGGAAGATAGATCTTACTCAAAGTGGAAGGGGATCAAGAGATGGAGGAAGGAAGGAAGGGGTGGAGACACAGTGGATGTAAATAGGAATTAAGATGTGTCATGTACATGTACCAACTCCACACAAGAAATATAAACATTATATACTGTTTGGCATTATATACCCTAACCCTAAAATATTTAAAAAGAAAGGAGATAAAGAGATGGGTGGAGGAGAAGAAGGGAAAGAAAAGGGATGAAAAAATTAATTAAGATACATTAAGTACATGTACCAACTCCCTACAAGGAATGTAAACATTATACAACTCAAACAACATAAACAAGAATTGACCTACGAACAATGTTGAAAATAATTTTACATATTTTACTGACATCTGTTTTTTATCACTGACAAGCTCCCACTAGTAGTGGGCAGGGCATAGCAATCTGGCCTTTGTTAACTTAGTAGTGCCCTTCTTCATGTGCCATCAGATCAAAAGGTACTGGTTGGGTGGAAGCATAGAGAGTGAAGAAAATTTGCTGTGATGCTTTTACTTATGCATGTTTTATTTTTTATTTTTATTTTTATTTTTTTTGCGGCACCGAGGATTGAACTCACGACCTTGCGCTTACCGGGCAGGCACTTAGACCGCTGAGCTAGATCCCCAGCCCTGTTTTTGAGACAGGGTCTCACTATGCCGTTGAGGCTGGCCTTGAGCTCACTTTGTAGCCCAGGCTGGTCTTGAACTCACAACGATC
>RJWT010004837.1:0-32342 GCA_004365215.1 Cuniculus paca
CTCAGGAATGAAGTTCCCACTTTAGAAATAAGAACCTTAGGAATAAGGACCACATTATACAGTAAAGGCATACCGAGGCTAAATTAAAAACTAAATTATACCTTCTCTAACAAAGGACAAAGCTTATCCTGACAGAATCAGAATTTAACTGCCAACAACAAAACATAACACTCTCTAAATTCTACATTTAGCACATAATCCACAGTTCTTATAATATATAAATGTGTAGGCTATAACAAAATTTTACCACATGTGCAAAGAAACAGACAATTGTGACTGAAACTAAAAAAAAAAAAGAAAAAGAAAGAAAAGGGAAACAGAACCCAAGATGATTCAGATTTTGGAATTATTAGGCAAGGACTTTCAAGTAGCTACTACAAATACGTTCAAGGGCATCAAGTAAAAGATGGTCAAAATGAGCACACTGATGTGAAATCTCAGCAGAGAAATAGAAAATATAGAAAAGAACCAAATGGAAATTCTAAATATTCAAATGAAATATGTAAAAATTATATAAATAAGCTTATAGACTTGTAGAGAGATTAGAGACCTCGGGTTATATGATAAGTAAGCCTGAAGAAAGACAAATAAAAATCATCCAATTTGAAGTTTAGAGATAGGCTTTTAAAAATAAACAAACCTCAGTGATCTATGGAACAATTATGTGATCTAATATACACATAATTTAAGTTCCACAGGGAGTGGAGAGAAACAGCAGAGAAGAAGAAAATTACTTGGAGAAATAGCCAAAATTTCCCCAAATATGGTGAACATCAAATTACAGGTCCAAATAAAACTCAATAAATTCCAAGTATGATGAATACAAAGAGAACATCTTGGAACATCAAGATCAAACTCTGAAAACTAAAGCTAAGAAGACAATAATAAAAGCGGGGTCAAAAAACTCTAGAACAAAAAACCAACAAACAGAAAGATACATTACACCTTTGGACTGAATGTTTTTGTCCCCTCCAAAATTCATTTGTAGAAATCTAATTTGCTATGGGATGGTATTTGTAGGTAGACCCTTTGGGAGGTAAATAATTCATGAAGCTGGAGCCTTAAAGATAAGATTAGTGCCCTTATTAAAAAAAAACAAAAAACAAACAAACAAACAAAAAAAACCACCAGTCAGTTAGCTGGTTTGGGCTCTTTCTACCATGTGGAGATACAATGAGAAGTCATCTACCTGCAACTAAGAAACAAGTGGATACTAGATCTGTCGAAGTCTTAATCTTGGTCTTCTCACCCTCAAAAACTTTTCCAAAATAAATGTCTTTTGTTAAAGCTACCAGTCTATATTCTTTTAGTTGTCTAAGCTAAGACAATTCATATAGGAGAAAATTATACATATGATTTCTAACGTCTTTAAAGGACTGAATGAAGGAAATACTTTTTAACCCCAAAGTTCTATATCAAGCAAAAATATTCATCATAAATAAGGGTGAAATAAATTTTATAAATAAAAATTTAGAGAATTGGACAACAGCAGATTTGCAAGAATATGAAAGACTAAAGAAAGTGTTTCAGGATAGAAAGAAATGACACTGAAGGGAAGTCAAATCTGCAGGGAGAAATGAAGAGCACTGATAATTTTAAATATGTGGGTAAATAAAAATATCTTTTAACTTATTTTAATTTCTTTGAAAAATCAAAGAATATATGTTTAAAGCAAGAATTATAATTTTGTCACAGGATTTATATCACAGGTAGATAAAAAATAAATATATGCCAAGAATGGCACAAATTATGGGCAGATGAAAAATGGAATTTTACTGTGATAAGATTCTCATAATTGATTTGAAGTTGTATAATAGTACTCCAAATAGATTATGATAAATTAAGGATTCATATTATCATTCCTAGAGTAAGTGCTAAGACAAACATAAACAAGACATATGCACATATTTATAGCCCAAAAGTCAATAGAATAATTAAAATGAAATGCTAAAAAATATTCCATTAGCTTAAAAGACGTTAGGAAAGGAGGAACAGAAGAACAGAAAGAGATGTACCAATGAGAAAAAAAATAGATGGTTGACTTAAGTAATTATATTACATATGAATGGGCTAAACATTCCACTTAAAAGACAGAGTTTTAAAAATGAGACTCAAATAAACACCATCTTTAAGGATCTACCTTGTAATATAATGATAGGTTCAAAGTGAAAGGAAGGAGAAATGTATATCATGTAAAGAAAACACAGTGGCATTTTAATGTTGGACAGATACAGTTATTTTAAAAAAAAAAGCAAAACATTTCTTAAAGAGAAAAATGTTAATTTGATCAGGAAGACATAAAAATTCTAAATTTGTATTTACCTAGTTACAGTTTCAAAATAATGAAAGCACATTGACAAGAAGTAAAGGGAGAAATAAATACTCACAGTTTAATATTTCAAACCTGTCTCTCAGTAATCAATAGAACAATTAGACAAAGAAATCAAGAAAGGATGGGGAAAATAAGAACAAAACTACCAACTAGTTTGTCCCAACTGCTATTGACAAGACAATGTACACAACAACTGAAATGAATATTCTCTTTAGGGATAAATGAAATGTTCACTAAGAAAGACTACATAATGGACATAAAATAAGAATCTGTAAATCACAGAACTGAAATATTACAGAGCATATTCTGGAACTATAATGAAATTAAGTTGGAAACTTATAAAAACAGTATCTGTAAAGTATCCAAATATTTTGAAATGAAATAACATAGTTTTTTTTTAATTTTAAAGACAATAAAACCCAACAAAACAAAACAAAATAAATCCAATCAAAACAAAGCAGTGAAATTGGTACAGAACTTTGAAGAAACATAAGAGGAAAACAAAAATGGCTACCATAGTATATCTTGCTATTGTGAAAACAGTTGTTCATTCCATCAGATATAGCAAAGTCAAACCAAAACAAAACAGAATAAAACCAATCAAAAACAGAACATTGAATAAAGCAAAACAATTAATCAGAACAAAACAAAACAGTGAGAACAATATTGGATTTCAAAAACAAGATAGAAGGAAATCCCCTATATTTGCTATATTGCATACCGTTACCCTCCCAATAGATGCTCAGACTGCTGACCCCAGGCCTGCAAAGTCAACCAAACAATACAGTTGTACTTCAGTTGCTATCAACTCAGCCTGTCCTCCCACCAGTTGGTTGTTTTTGCAGGGGGAGAGTTGGTGATGAGGCTCACTGGAGGTGCTATCTGACTTTTCTCTTCCTGGGCCTGCATGGCTTGCACGGTGTACCAGAAAGGCTGGCTAGTTGGCTTGTAGGTGGGCGCCTCCCAGACCCAGCATGGCCGATTCTTGGGAGGCACTGACTTCTCTCTTCCTGGGCCCCACATGGCTTGCACAGCTAACATAGTTTTAAATATCAAAGCAATTAGTAACAAAGAAAAGTAGAAAATATTTCAAGTGGATTAATAATGACATAAAATACAATAAAATTTGTGTGATGCAGTGAAAGTAGTACTTAGAAGGAAATTTCTAGCTTTAAGTTTACCTTATATTGAAAATAAGAATGATTTAAATCCAAAGATCTTTGTTTTCCTCTTAAAAAGCTTTAAAAATAAAAGCTGAGTGAGGTGACACATGCCTATAATCCTAGTACTCAGGAGCTGAGGCAGGAGGACTGCAAGTTTGAGGCCAGCTCAGGCAATTTAATAAGACCTTATCTCAAAATAAAATAAATAGGGATGGGTTATAGCTCAGTGGTATAGCACTTGCCTAACATGTGAAGTCCTGGATTCAATCCTTAGTTAAAAGACAAAACACCTAGAAGAAAAAAAGTTATTTATTTATAAATGTGAATAAGTTGAAATAAAGAAATAAGAATGATAATAAAATTAATAAAATTGAAAACAAAGCAACAATGGATCAAGAAAACAAAAATAAGAGGAAAAATCTGCATAGCTCTATGCTTACTAAAAAATTTAATTTATAATTAAAAAATTTCCACAAAGGAAACGTAGGCTCGGATATTTCTTTTTCTCTTGTTCTTAAATAATGAATCAACTCTTACACTTTGTGTGTGTGTGTGTGTGTGTGTGTGTGTGTGTGGTAGTACTGGGTATTGAACCCAGGAGCTCACACATACTAGGCAAGCATGCTACCACTGAGCCGCATGCTCAGTCTTCTTTTAAACATTTAAAGAATAAATATAATCACCATCAAGGACTAAAGATACAGGAGTGGAATTCCTACCATATCCCTACTCAGCTTGCCTACTGGCCTATGCAGAAGCCAGATGGACATTTTTTATATAAACTTAACCAGATGGTGACTCTACTTGCAGCAGATGATCCAGATGCTTCATTGTTGAGCAAATTAACACATCCACTGGTATGTGGTGTATAGCTATGCAGAAGGCAGTGACTCTTTCTCTATCCCTGTCAATAAAGACTATCAGGATCAGTTTGCTTTCAGCTAGCATCTTCAGCAATATATGTTCACAGTACTACGTCAGAGGTATAGCAATTCTCTAATATATATCATAATTTAATCCATTGGTAACTTGACTATCTTTCCCTTCCAGCAGACATCATACTGGTCCATTACATTGATGACATGCTGATTGTACCTATTGAGCAACTTCTGTGCACTTACTGGTAAGACATTTGTACATCAAAGGGTGGGGAATAAATCTGACAAAAATTCAAGCACTTTAGCAAAATTTGTAGGGACCCAGGAGTGTGGGGCATATTAAGTTTTCCTTCTGAGGTGAAAGATAAGGTGCTGCATATGCCGCCTTCTGTAGCCAGTGTATGAGTGCATACTGATACATAGGCTATGGTCAATAGTTGAGACTGATTGGCAGGAACATGAAAGTATTATAAATGAAAAATTGGTGACAAAGAACTCTGGAGAAGAGATAGGTAAATAGTCTTTAGTGAATTGCCAAAGAAAGTGAAGTGATTTGTGTCCCATGTAAATTCTTACTAAATGTGATTTTGGCAGAAAGAATTTTAACAGTCACGTTGACAGGATGATCCTTTTTGTGGATGCAAGTCAGTAGTTTTCCCCAGCTGCTCCTACAGTTGCCCAAAGAGGTCATGGACAAAATGGCCATGGTAGGAAGGAAAGAAGTTATGCACAGTATTAGAAACATGGAGTAGAATCCACCAAGGCCCGTCTGGGTGCAGTTACTGCTGAAAGCACCCAATTGGCCAGCCGCAGAGACCAGTACTGTGTCCTATAATGGCACTAAAATAGGAGATTAGGGCACGGCAAAAGCCAGCTGCGGAAGTAGGCATGATCTATTAATTACAAGATCCCAGACATGCGCAGAACGGTTCTAAAGTCCCTGTATGTGGATTTCTTGCAAGAACTTGAGCCAGTTTTCAACAGGGTGGCCTAGATCTGATGTCAGCCTGAGACATGGGATCTCAGCACTGCCTCTTAGGACCTGGATGCAGTTCTCCCTCATTTCCTTGAGACTTGGACAATATTTAAAAAAAAAAAAAAAGGCAATCATGAGGAGCCTGTGCTATCATAACTTTCCGTGATAGACCACTCTGTTTCCAAGATGCAGTGGGTACTTATGTCTTTTCTGTTTCCCTCTTTTTCTATTTATTTTATCCAAGTTCACTCTGCAGAGCCAGTTTCTCTCCCATTCTTCATTTTTGCTTTCTTGAATAAACTTTGCCACTGATTTTTGCCCATTTAATTGTATTCATTGTTCTAGGCAAGAAGAACCTGGAACCCAACTCCAGAAGGAGAGGTGAGCAATCCAGAACCTGGTAACATTTAGTTGACAAGCCACTTTTTAGAAATAAGCTATCCAATAACAGCACCATCCCCTACAGTAACCAGCCAGTTCTTGGTAGTTGGTTGATTACTAGCACCACTTCTACCATGAAAAGAGCACTGTTTTATTCTTACTGGAAAAAATACCTACTCTGGGTAGAAGTCTGCTTCCTTTGTGCACAGTGCTTCTGCCAAAACTACCATATGGGCTTAACAATGCCTTATTCACCATCACAATATTCTATGAAGCATTGTTACTGATCAAGAAACTCACTTCACAGCAATAGAAGTGGGCCAGTGGGACCATGATCATACAATTCATTGGCCTTACTATGTTCCCTATCATCCTGAAGCAGCTGACTTGACAAAACAGTACAATGGCTTTGTAAAAATTGAGTCATAGTGTATAGTGATAATACCTTGTAGGTCTGTGGCAATATCCTCCAGGAGTCTGTATATGCTTTCAATTGGCATATGCTATATGGTGCTCCTTCTCCCAGGATTCAGGGATCCAGGAGTGGAGATGGAAGTAGCATTACTCAATAGTACCTCTGGAGATCCACTAGTAAAACTTTAGCTTCCCATCCTTGTGAATTTATTCTCTTCTGGTCTAGAAATCTTGATTTGAAAGGCAGAAGGTCTACCAGGAGACGCAACAATTATTCCATTGAACTAAAAATTATGATCACCGTCTGGTCTGTGTGGGTCCCTCATGCCTGAGTCCATAGGCAAAAAAGAAAATTACTGTGCTGGCTAGGATTACTAGTCCTGATTAATCAAGGTGAAATTGGATTGATACTATTCACTGAATGTAAGAAAGAGTACATCTAGAATTCAGGAGGTCCCTCAGGGTGTCTCTTAGTACTGTTATAAAACAAATATTGTGTCTCCTGGAAGTTCAAATGTTTAAACCCTAATCCCTAGTGTGATGGCATGGGGAGGTGGGAACTTTGAAAGGTAAATTAGTTAATCAGGGTAGAGCCTTCATGAGATTCGTGCCCTTACAAGAAAAGACATAAGAGAAATAATCTCATTCTTTGCATGTGAAGATATAGGAAGAAGGTATCCATTTGCAAAGCAGGAAGAAGATTCTTAGCAGGAACCAAATTGGCCAGCACCTTGATCTTAGATTTTAATAAATTTTTGTTGTTTAAATCACTCAGTTTATGCACTTTTTTAAAAACTGTGGGAAAGTTTCGCATTCATTAAATGTAGGGGAAAAAACAGGGTAGGGGAAGAATAAACATTGAAGAGTTAGTTTGGGGTGAGTAAAAATGGAGATAAATGTAAAAATAAAAAAATACACCTGACAGTGTAGGGTGGGCTATGTTGAAGCACGATAGGGGGTACTTAATGGTGATGGTCTCTTTTTCATATTTCCCATGCTGACATCACATCTAGATCATTCTGTCAAGTTCAAGTTTTCATGAGATGTCCACATTCAAGGTTTTGGGGACTATTCTGTGCATGTGTTTCGGGATCTTACAACACTTCCTTTCCTAGCTAGTTTTAGTCATGTCCTACCTTCCTGCCTTGTTTCTCCCTGAGAAACACATGTCCCCATAATTCTTTATGGGGTGTTTAGGGAGTGGAGGCCTCTTTCTTCTTATAGCTACTTCTATCTAGAAGGGACTGTAGACCCTGCCTACTGGGGATTATGTGCTTGCTCTCCAAAGCTCTTAAAAGACAATAAGAAAAGAATTAGTGACCATTAAACTGCTTGTTTGACAGGAGAAACTACTCTCAGCCCAAGTATGAGGAAAAAGTCAGATTTCCATACTTCCTATGGAGAAAAACATATGTCAGAGAGGAATATCAGATGAATTATCAACAGCCTGACAGTCATGGCCTTAGCAAGGTCCCCTTCATTTGTATAGCAGGACCGGAGTCTTGCTTTTTAAAAAGAAATCTCAAATCTTCCAGAGGCTCACAGGAATACCCTTTTCTTTTTGGGTGGTCTTTTTCTTCAGACAGTTTGAGTAGAGCTGGATTTATCCTAGAAAGATGAATCCAGTTATCTATCTCTGCCACCTTTACTGTAGTATGTGGCAGCAAGGATCAATGAAAAGCAGCCCTTCCATTTTGGTCTTAATGATCTGCAGGAATCCCTACTTTTCAAGCTTTTATGAACACTTGGTCTCCAGGGCGAACATTAGACAGTCCCCCTGGACCAAGAGCTGGCGGGACTCTGTTCCCATACATTTGGATAGCCTATTGTACTTGGCCGAGATTAATAAAATATTTTAAGAGTCTTGTGATTTCTAGGTTCATTACCATATTAGAGGATAGAAATGGCCTCCCATATAGCATCTCAAATGGGCTCAAATTAGCCCAGTTTGGGGCATGTTTTAAACCCTCATGAGAGCTATTGGCAGTAATTAGAGCCAGGACACAGATGTCTCTTGACAAAGCTTTGCCAGAGCTTGCTTTAGGATCTGGTTGACTCTCTCAACTTTTCCAGAAGACTGTCTCCATGTAGAGTGCAGATGATAGGAATTCCTAAAGGCTTTGCGACTCCCTGAGTTATTTGAGAGGTAAAAGAAGTTCCACTGTCATTCCGGAGGGACTGGGTAGTCCAAATGGGGTGGGAGTGACTTCTGTAAGGAGCACTTTGACTACCCCAATAGCCTTTTCTGTACAGGTAGGAAAGACTTCAGTCCAATGTGTAAAGGTGTCAATTAGGACCAACGTCTGCTCAAATCCCCCATGTGGTGGCACATGGGTCCAGTGTAATTGCCAGTCTTGCCCAGGGTGTATCCCTCTCTTTTGCACAGGTTCTAATAAAAGAGGTGGTTTGGGCTTGACAGGGTTCTTGTAGACACAGAGTGGGCAAGATTTGCAGACCTGTCAGGTGGTTGCCACTAATCCTAGTTCTGCGAAAAATTTAAGTAACCATTTCCAGTGTAGCATCTCTTCCCATATGGAAGGAAACATGAAGTGTTTTACAGCCTTCCACTCTGTCCCTTGAGGAAGGACCAGTTTGATTTCTAAATGCCATCAGAGTCCCTTTTTAATTCCCTCTTGTCCTAATACCCATTATTTTTTCCTGGCCAGTATAGACTGGTTTTAATGGTGCTTCAGGAACAGGGCATGAGTCTCAAGGGGCTGCAAGGCTGCCCTTGTTGCCTCCCTGTCAGCCTTTTAATTTCCCAAGGAGACTTCAGACATGTCTCTTTGGCACTTCCTACAATGCATGACTGCAACCTGCTTGGAAAGATGAACTGCCTCTAGGAGTTGTAGAATTTCTAGCTTGTGCTTTATAGATGATTATTGGTTAGCAAGCTCCTTTCTTTCTAGATTACAGCTCAGGGATATCACACCAGAAAGGCATATTTGGAGTCTGTGTGCATATTTTTAGTTTTTGCCTTTTCCTAATATCAATGCCTGAGTAAGAGCTATTAACTCTGCCTTTTGAACAGAGGTCCCGAAGGGAAGAGGTTTTGCTTCAGTGACCTGTTGTGAACTGACAACCGCATAACCTGCCATTTGATATCCTTCTTAGACAAAGCTACCTCCTCATGCACTTTGTTTTAGCAGCCTGAGCTAAGACAACTACCATTCCCTAGGATTGAAGTTAGTTGGAAACTACAACCTAATTCAAACCATATTGTCAGAGGTCTCATCCCTTCAAGAATATAATTATGGGTCACACCACAGGCAAAAACTACAACCAGAGTTATGCTGGCTTTATGCAAAAGCAGTATGGAAATAGTAGTAGAAGGTAGTTACATATACCAGCAAAGATTAAGTGACAAAGTGTAGAAGTAAGAACTGTAATTGTTATAAGTAATTCTTATTTTGTTCTGAATGTGTTCTAGTTATTGCTCTAAAGATAGTTTGTTTATACGAGTAACATTTATAATCCATTGATTCTAAGTAAAGAAAAATATTCTCAATAATCTGGGTGGACTTTCAACCCAATAAGTTGAAAGAGATCAAGAGTGTTACTGAGGTTTCTCTGAGGAAGAAAATATTCTGCTTGTGGACTGAGCATCTTCTACATAAGGGTTTCCAACTTGCCCTTCCTTATGGCCTGCCATACAAATTTTGAACCTGTCTAGCCAGCCTCCAGAATTGTACAAGGCAGTTCCACATAATCTACCTATCTACCTATTTATCTACACACATGGAATGATCAAAAATATGGCAAATGTTTGATTGTTTTGTTTTAAAGAATTGATTATAGTAAAAGATACATTGCCATTAATCTCTCAAAATATTCCCCTGCAGCTTGAACACATCTATCCTATCATTCTTACAACTTTCTGAAGTAGTTTTGGAAGTCTTCTTTTATTAGTATCTTTAGTTGTGCTGTTGGGGTGCCTCAGTGTTCTGGATCAAATAATATAATTCACTTTCATGGTGACTTTGATGTTGGAAAAGAGCCAGAAATCATGCATTGCCAGAGAATAAGGTGTATGAGGACATATCATAAAGTTATTATGAGTCTGCTTTTCCACTGATGATAGCACTCACTATATTTTAGATCACACCTCTTAACCATACTCGTAAAAGAAAACTTCAAGGACTGCTTCAGAAAGTGACAAAAATGATGGAATAAATACATTTCAGTAAGGGGGTATATTTTGAGAGGTATTAATGAGAATGATGTCTTTTTACTACAATAAATTTTTTAGTTTAAACATTCACTGTGTATTTTAATTGTTCCTTGTAAATATACCCTAGAGTTCTTTTCCTGGTGGAAGTCTGGCTGATAGATTCCCAGTTTCTTTTATAAGACTAGATATCCCTGAAACCAATATTTGACAAAAACTAGGAAGGAAGAAAATTACTAACCATAATTCCTCATAAATATAAAGATGAAATGCAAAATAAAATTTAGTAAATCAAATATAGAAATATAAAAAAAAGAGTATTACATTATGATCAAGTAAGGTTTATTCCAGAATGAAAGTTGGTGAGATACTGAAAATCAGTCATTGAAATTCACCACTTTAACAAAATAGAAAAACCAAAGCATCATCTCAATGGTACAACAAAAGCATTTGATAAATTCTATATCCATATGTGGTAAAAGTTTCTCAGTAATTGAGAACTGGAAGGGAACTATCCTAAGTGTGATAAAGAGCATCTATGAAAACCTACAGCAAACATTCTACTTAGTACTGCTTTTCCCCCTAAGGACGGGAGCAAGGCAAGGATATTCACCCTTATTATATCTAATCATCATTGTACATAGAGGTTGTAGCCACTGCAGTAACACAAGAAAAGAAATAAATAGCATAACATAAAGATCTGAAAGAAAAAGTAAAGCTGCCTTTCATATATGACATGATTGCTTCTGTTGAATCATGACTCTACCATTTGATAGTTCTGTGATCCTAGGCTAAATATTTAGTGTAACAAACCTTATTGCCCTCAACTGTAAAATGGCGATTCTAAGTTATCAGCATGGGACGAACAATACACATATGTACTTAGCACTGTATCGGCCTCATAAAATATTAGTGTTAATAATGATGGTAGCAGTAGTAGTAACTTAAAAACAATACAAGACTTTTTCCAGAGTTTTAACATTTCTAGGCTTCAATTCCCTCATCTGTTAGACAATGACAACAATATTGCCTACCTCTTAGGATTTTATGAGGAATATAAGCAAATACATCTAAAGTGCTTAGGACATTGCCTGACACAAAATACGTGTCAGAAAGTGTTAACCATTTTCATTATTATCTGACTGTTTGTCTCACACTGAGGGTAATCTCACGTTGTTTAACTGTTCTCTGAGAAGCCACCCTAATACAAGGAAGTGGTGTTCAGTCTTCTTGGTGAGAGGTACAGAACTTCTCTGGAACCCTGAAGTAATTTGGGTAAATTTAAAGAGTACTTTTGGGTAACTACAATAATCTTGGCTAGGCACATTTATATATTTTAATCGCCTTTCATCTTTAAGTCAACTTCTCAGTGGGTTCTACTCCCAGGCCCGTTTTATAAGAAAATGAGACACACAAAGGTTAAATAATTTGCCCAAAGTTCTATTGCCAGTAATTGGCTGAGTTAAAATGCCATTTCTAGGTCTCCAAGTCTGAGCATCTCCACTGCTACTTAGTCATATACATGAATAGCTCCCAAATAACCTCACCAGGTTGTGTTTATTCTTTGTGTACAGATAAAATTAGTTAGTCATGAGCATTTTTTCTAACTGTCCAAATTAACACTGCAAGAGCATGTCAAATGAATCCAAACTGTTGGTAGGGGCAAGGAAAAAGGGAAGGAGAAGGTTTCTCTCCATTCCAAGTGATTTGGATAAACTTCAACTTTTGAGACTCTGTGCTATAGTCAATGGAGTCTTACCAAACTCCAGGTTCAATTTTTGCCAGGAAGACAAAAAGAAGCAGCATCCAAAAATGTAACCCATATTGGAGCTTGCACAAAGTCACTTTGCATTACTTACTGCTACATGTTGGTCTAGAAGAAATATTTCATTAACTACACTCTTGCTGTAGATTTTATCTAGTTACCATAGAAACTTTGGAGGAAAAGCTTGTTTTTAACCCTTGGACTAGGTTTGCTACCCAGCTTTATAGCTCTATTTAAAGAACCCCCTTGTTATTTTAAACTCTTCCCCTTCTGCTCGCCTGTTTTCTCCTCCTGTTAGACAGCTGGACAGAACCTGTTCGTGACCTTTAAATTTCCGCTTTATTGTGATTTTCAAGGCATAATTCCTAAAAGTGGATGGCGATAGCCAATAGGACTTTTCGGTGTTTATCTGTCACATTGGCTCTAGTTGTAACAGACTTCTATTTTTTTTTAAGCTGAAGTTTCACTTCATCAAAAATAAAAATGAACTGTCTTGTTTCTATTACCTCTGCCAAATAAGCTTCCCTATCTGGCCCAAGCTTTTATAGTTGGCATCACAAGCCCCCACCTAACTCCCCAGACAGCTTTCAAATTAAAAGTGTCTGGTTTCTAGATGCATTGGTCCTCTTGTCCTCCCACCAGCCCTCTCTTCGCTCACAGTCTCCAGGAATTTCCAAATACACTATTAGGGCTGTTTGCCTGTAATGCTTTCCCTTCTTTAAGGGACATATACAGAGCAGTTCACAGCCCATGGGCCACCAGATTCTGGACTCCTGCCTGTCTCCCTACTGGGCGACATCTTTCTAACACTATTCCTTTGTTCTCCTGCCTTGGGACTTATTTGGTACATGTGGAAATTCTTAGCTGGATGTTGATTTTTTTTATACAGGAGAGAGGTACGTGTTAGACAATTGGGTTGTATTTAGTGAGGTCAGGCAGGACATGGATTTGTTCTGGTTTGGAGAGAAGATGGAGGACTGGAAGTTGGATATTTCTGGAAACTAGAAAATGTAACTGTGGAGGTTAGGAGGATTGCTTCTAGGCTCTTTTAATTTTGATCACAGGTGGAGATATGATCAAGTACCATGGCGGAGAACAATTTCACATAAATAACATGCATTCTCTGCAAAGCCAGATTCAATCTCCTAGTGAGAAAGTAGAGGGAATGACTCACTGTGTCCAGGTCATGACTGTCACTTCAGCAAGCTCATGGTAAGGACAAAAATTAGGTTTTTTAACTACCAGACAATCCCACATCACAGGAGTGCTACCCCCTCCATGTAGTATTTTTGTTTTAGAGCTCCTACTACCCAACCCTTGGATTGTGGGGCTCCAGAGAAAAGCCAGGATGACTCCCATGAGCATTGGGCAAGAAAATGATCCACTGCAGTCTGTTACGTTCCTGTGATTACTAATGAATGACCAAGATAAGTCAGTTCACCTCCAAGGTATTCCCCGGCTCTAGGCATATAAAATCCCAGGTAAGCCACAGATGAGGACAGAAAGGAGTTTCAGTGAATCCTGGGGTTATTTGGAACTGCATACTCCTTGTTTATTCATTTCTGAATGTCTTTCATGCCTTTGACAAAGCCAGTACATAGTGGATACTGAAAACATATTTGTCAAATATGAACTAAGGTGTGTTTGTTTTGTTTTGTTTTGGTTTGGTTTTTTGCTGTAAATCATAGATTCCCTTTTTAAAGTAGCAGCCTTATTGAGATATATGTGTCCCCATAAAATTCAGGTTGTCGCTGAGTGATGGAGCACTTACCTAGTATGGTCAAGGCCTGGATTCAATCCATAGCAATGGTTTTTAAAAAGGAAGAAGAAGTATAGTGTACAATTCAGTGGTTTTTAGTATATGCAGAGTTGTGCAATTAACACCACTATTTAATTTTAGAACATTTTCATCTCCCTCTCCCCTCAAAAAATGCTGAGGGTTTCTCCCCGTTCTTTCCTCCCCTACTGCCTGGCAACCACTACTCTATTTCCTGTCCCTAACTATAGATTTCTGATCACTGCATTTAACACTTTTATGTATCTCTATGTAAGCGCACAAAGCAAAATTTCCACCAGGGTCATGCTCTTCAGAAAACATTCCTGTGTCTTCCTGGTTCTAGTTAATCCAGTCTTGTCCTTTCTATTACTTAAAAGAACAGATGGCTTAAGCTTTCTCCAGGCCAAGGCTGTGTCTCTGTATTGCCAAATATGTTGATGAATACTGAAATTCAGCCCAGAATCACAATGAAAGCAAATGTGAAATACCTGGACATGGCCAAAATAATTCAGGCATTACCCCAAGCTCTAGCACCATTCAGCAACCACATGGGTGACTCATTCTGGTGCAGTGTGACTCTTAACTGAAATGGAATTTAGGCATGCCAGGTCAAGCACAAAGGGTCAGAGAAGGCAGCATTGAGGGTGGACAGCAACATTAGCCGTGGAATTCAGATGAGGAGGTACCAAGCACTGTTTTAGAAGGAAGCCTCAAATCTGAAACCCAGGGCGTGAGCTTGCAATAGGAGTTGAGTCCAGATTCAGGTTCAGGAAAATGGAATTCAGGAGACACGGTGGGCAGCCAGACACTTGGCACAAGAACCTTGTGGAGCTGAAGAGGAAGGACACAATGGTTCTGAGAACTGCTGCCACCTCAGTTTGAAATATTAGCTCAGTTCAGCAACTTTTTCCTGAAAACACTGTAAAGGCATCATAGAATTTTTGACACTGGGAACTGAGAATCACTGACGGAACATAATCTAGAGGAGGCACTTCTTTCTTCAATAGCTTCGCTCTTTAGAAAATCAGGGTTGGTGAGAAACAGCCTCAGTTCCAATAACATCATAGTGCTCATGTGTGACTCTTTCAGGCTAGAATGTAAGCTCCCTGCAAGGAGAGTTCCATGGCATTTCATTTTTGTATCCTGGATGTCCAGAAATATCTTGGCACATAAAAATCACTCAGTAAAGCCTTATTGTAAGTTTCTAGTACCTGTTTCCAAGATTTTTCACAGGACTCAGTGGCGAGAAGAATACTCCTCCTCTAAAAAATCACTGTGTTGAGGAGGACAATTATGATAAAATGTAAATGTCTACTTTTAAACATGCTACTCTTATCAGAGGAAAAATGGCACTGCAAATCCAAGGAGGAAATTTGTGAGCTGACTAAAGATGTTTTAAAAAGCACAGAATACTTAATGTAAAGCCATAGAAGCAAGCCTTGATGCAGGTACAGTGACAGCAAGTGCATATAAAGGCATGCTCGCCAGGCTTTACTCCCAGGCCTGTAGAGAACATTGCTTGTCCAGTCCAGGCCATTCTCTCTCTCTCCAAACTCAGACTTAACTTAAACTATTTGGTAATTCTATGTTTCATATAGTTATTACTGGGTGGTTATTGTTGTACAGATGTCATTTATTAGCCATCAGTAAGTTAGAGCTCAGGAAGGAAGGGCTGTGAAAGAGTGTGAGGGCACCTAAGGAACATGAGAAAGGGACCTGGGAGGAACCCACTGGAAAGCTGAAGATTACAGGTTGTTAGGTACCTGCAAAGCAGCTCCATCCTAACTGTAGCAATGACCCTGAGGCTGAATCTGAAGCCCAGTCAGATAAAGGTTCCATTTTCCAAGCGACTCCAGGAACTTAAACACCCAGAGCCCAGAAATCAGTGGACCTGATATATTAGTCAGCTTTCCCATTGCTGGAGCACAATACCCAACACCTACACTTTAAAGGAAGAGAGGTTTAATTTGGCTTACAGTTTCAGAGGATTCAATTCAGGTCAGCAGGCTCCAAGACAGGACCATGACAGAAAAAGGCCATGGTGGAGCAAAGCTGCTTAGTTCATAGCTGCTGGGAAACAGAGGATGGGAACAGTGCCAGAGAGGAAGGGTGAAGGACCAGAAATAGACCAGAAGGTCATACTTCAATGACCTAGCTGTTATGGCTGATACATTGTGTCAACTTGAGAAGTTTAGAAGTTTAACTGAGAGACTTAGCAGGAAGCCAGGGTTCTTACTTTGTAAATATCCTCATCCTATGCAAATGAGGGCAAGGAGATTTTGTAAGTGCTACACCCACCCTGAAGAGGGGGGTGGCCTGTGTACAGTATAAGGGAGGAGGAGAGGTTTGTTTTCCCTCTTTTGCTCTGGCTGCTGCCTTGAAATGTTGTCCCAGTGCCATGCCAACCTGCCTTCAAGCCAGCTGATTATGGACTGAAACCTCCAGAAACTGTAAGCTAAATAAACCTTTCCTTGCTTCACTTTGGGTGTCAGGTGTTTTGTCCCAGCAACGAGAAAAGTAACCAATACACTACCCAAACACACCCAGAAGTATGCTCCACCAACCTCCTGTGTGGCTTCCAAGCCAATCAAGTTGACACAATCAGGCGTCACTGTCACACCTGGCAAAGTTAGTCACCCCAAAGACTGAGCCTGGAGGAGCAGCTGCACCTCCTAATGGGAGAAGGAATGAAACAGAAAATTTCCTTGCTAGCTCAATGAGTAACTGGGCCTGCCCAGAGGACTTGCCTCAGCTATAAGCTTCATGCCTCCCCACCCCAAGCTCCCCTTCCATGCAAGAAATATCAATGCTAGGCAATTTGATAATGTAAACTGCATCTGCCTTATGTTCATGGTAGCAGGAAGGCAGGACTTGCTTAAGTAGTGAAGGGGTCCTCTGAGTTCCAGCAAAGCTGGTTTAGAGGAGACCATCTCTCTTCTCCTGTGTTCACAGAAGGGGACAACAGGAGATTATAGTCATGTGCTATGCAATAACATTTCAGTCAATGATAGCATACAGTTGTGGTCCTATAAGATAATATCACCTAGGAATACAGTAGCCATCTTTGTTTATGTAAGTGCACTCTATGATGTTTGCACAATAACAAAAATGTCCTGGTGGTGCATTTCTCAGAAGGTATCCTCATCATTAAGTAACACATGACCACACTTTTTCAAGTATTGTCTTTTGATTGGAACTCTTTGTGAATCCAAAATACTTGTACCTGTCTTTGTAGCATAGCTCTGTAGAACACGGTGTCTCATTTTCTTTTTAGGTGGAGGAATTGAAACGATCAATACATGATGAGTTGTCTGACACTGTGAAGCAGTCAGATCAGAACATAGGCTCTGCTATTCAAGGCACTGTTCCCACTGAACAATGTTGACTCATCTAGTCTGACAGTAGACAGGCTGCTGAGTCCTCCAAAGCCTGATGCCCAACGGCAACATCATAGAGTAATCAAAACAGCCCTGCAGAGAAGTGGGTAGGAAATGCAAGTGCCTAATTTGGGTTTTCTATGGGATTTTCCCTGAGAAGTCAGAAATATTTTCTTGCTTTACACTGAAGCTACTCAATATGTAAAACCATTTTTTCATATCAATAACATCTTTCTAATATGCATGTCTGAGCACACATCAGAAGATCCAGTGCATGGCTGTCCTACCATTTCTCAGAGGCAGTATGGTACAGGAAGAAAAGCCTGGGTTTGAAGTTAAGAAGACCTAGTACAGCTTCAGCACTTACTAACCGTGAAGCCTTGGGTCACCATTTTCACTCTCTTAAGGGTGTTCTGAAGATTAACAGTGTGTGTAAACAGTTTAACATATAAAACCTAATCAGTAATACTAAAGCCAGCCACCCTAGGCAATGATGGAAGCTGGTAGCTTTGCAGGCAACTCAGGATTAGTCAATTTAGAGACAATTCTGGACTGTTGGGTTTCCAGATGTCCAGACCAAAGTCCTTTCTCTAATCTCTCTGCTGTCTCAGGCTGGGAATAGGGTAGGGGAGGAGGAGGCACTTAGAAGGTGGGAAGGTCCTCTCTCCCCAGGGTCTTGGGTCCTAAATGGAGGCAAGTAGTTATACCTTGCCCACAGGGTTGCTTTGGTGTTCACTTAAATGAAGCACAATGTGGAGAGAACCACAGTCACTTTGTTGGGAGGTGACAATGGCATGAGAGCCTGAGGGGCAGTGGGAACCAAGGAGTCATCAGGAGCCACACCAAGATGGCAATCCCTGCTGCCAGGGAACGCTCCAACAAGGCATCTAAACTGGTGGTTTGATGAACTTTCTTTCTAGCTAGAAAGCACAGCACGTATCAGAGGCCTTTCCCAGCCTCCGCCCTTCCTCCTGAGCTTGGCGTGCCCCTCTCAGCTGGGCTCTGCCTGTGAGAGCTTCCCCATCCAAGGTTACAGCGTGCCAGGAGGTCAGATCCAAACCAACAGCAACAGCAATAGCAACCAGCCCCCAAGTGATGATGAAAAGAAGAACCAGGGAGCAGGCTGGCTGCCCAGGGATGACGCCAGAGTGATAACGCGTGGCCTTGAGGCCCCAAATCCTCCAAACCAAGAGCTCAACTGGGAATAGTGGTGGTGCGAAGGAAACAGTTACTCCCTCCCCTAGCATATTTTTGAAAAGTGGCACTTTTTATATTAATGTGAAGATTACTGAGACCATGATGAAAAGCTATTGGCAGAGAGTGTGAAGGCAGGATCATGAGGCCTTAGAGAAGACGGTCAGAGACTGGCATATTTTTAAAACTAATTCTTCCTCAGTCACCACTGTGCAACTGGAGCTCAGCAGAGCCTGTGGCCTCAGTCCAGGAGGGATTTAAAGCTCTGCAAGGTAGCAAGAGGAAAACTGCCCTTAGGCCACCTACCTGGAATGGAAAACTGTGCTGAGAGGAGAAAGTGACACTGAGGAGTGAGCAGGAACACAGTCCTCGGGAAAGCAAGGGGAATCAGAACAGCACCAGAACCATCTGACCCATCTCCTCCCTTCTGACCTGCCACACCGGTGCTGACCACCAGTTCCGGAGTAAACACTTGCAGAGTCAGGGAAATCCGGCCTCCTGGGTGCTTAAAGTACGAGTCTAGGGGAAGCCAGCCTGGCACTTATTTCTTCAAAATGTTTTCTTTTCCTTCTCTTTTTCATTCACCATACTGGCCCAGGTCATGAGAACTCTTTTTTTTTTTTTTTTTTTTTGTCTTTTTGAGACAGGGTCTCCCTATGCCATTCAGGCTGGCCTTGAGCTCACTTTGTAGCCCAGGCTGGTCTTGAACTCACAGCAGTGCTTCTGCCTCAGCCTCCCAAGTGCTGGGATTACAGGAGTGCGCCACCAGGCCCAGCTCAAAAACTCATTCTTGAATAATCGTAATAGCTACTGATGATATTCTCAGAACAGCTATCTCCCTTTCTAGCTTTCACTGCCATGACCATATGATCTTCTTCCTAAACAGCTTTTGTTATCACAAAATGCCTTTACTCACAGTTTTACACTGATGGCCTACTTGGCAGTGTCTGAAGCCCAAAGCCTCTCTGCCTGGCTTTCCAATTCTTCCATGATCCAGCTCTAACTTACTTCTTTCTTTCTTTCTTTCTTTCTTTCTTTCTTTCTTTCTTTCTTTCTTTCTTTCTCTCTCTTTCTTTCTTTCCATGATACCAGGAATCGAACTCATGATCTTGCACTTGCCAGGCGGGCGCTGTGCCACTGAGCTATCCAGCTCTAACTTGCACAGTTTACAGAGAATCTGGACTCTCCAATTCCCACTCCTCCCAGCTCCTACTCATGCCAGCCTTGCTCCTACTTCCATTTTTTGTTTCGCCTTCCTGCCATGCCCTCTTTATCCTCTCCGACTAATCAGATTCTGATCCTCCTTCATCCCTTCAAGACTTACCAGATTTCTTAAGCCTCCATGATCTAATGTCAGCTGAAGTTGGCAGCTCTTGATAATTTTCTGCCTCATTTACCTAACTATCATGCAAAGGATTTCAAAGCAGAACACCCCTTGTAACTTTCAAAGGCCTCCACAGAATCAGGATAGAGCACAGCATCTGCCCATAGAGAGTCACAATTCATACTTGTTGGTTTTGCAAAGTCCAAAGTGCCTTTGAATTATAGCAAGTTCTTTCATTCACACAACAAATGTCTATGGCGCATCTCCTGTGCGCTAAGGTCTATGCTGGTGATTAAATTGTGAAAAAGACAGGCAAGGTCCTTGACCTTAGTGAAGTTGTAGATTAGTGGAAAAGAAACAGACAGTTAAACAAGTAGTTTTAGTACAGACTGGCCCGAGGGTACTCTGATAGTGGACAGATAGCATGCTATGGGAAGACATAATGAAGGCTCCCAACCTAGTCTTAGGAAATAATGGAGGGCTTCCAGAGTTAGCCTTTCTTAAAATACGACTTTGAGTTAGCTGGTTAGGGGTACTAGGGAGAATGAAAGAATAATACCTTAAAATAACTGCGATTCAGTGTTGCTTATTCATTTAGCAGGAATGTCACTTTTGTTTTCCTCTATTTACTTATAAGAACTTTATGTCAAAATAGTGATTAAATAGTAATGCAATTATGTACCTGCCTGTATCTATCTATCTATCTATGTATCTATTCTCCATCTTGTTCCAAAAGGCATATAAACTGATTTAATGATGTTGGTTGCTTAACTAGAAGTCAGTAGGAAAAATGAGTCAAATGGAACAAAAGGGCAGGAATGTGGAATGGAAATGGAATGAGGCAAATCAGCCAAGTTTACATCATGAAATTCTGCCTGTTATTGGACATGACTAGGTAAAAACACAAAGATGATCTCTGTAGGTTTACACGCCTAAGATGTTTGGGATAGTGTTGCTCCCCAGTGAAGGCTAGGGAGGAAGGGGAGGACAGAGGAATAGATTGGACACTTACTTATGGAACACTCCTCTCGTCCATTGGTTCCAGGCACTCTTGCTATTCATAGCATTTCCTTTTCAACAAAATGTGGGAATAATCTGACTGCCAGCTATTACGGATAAAATGAAGAGGCTGTCTACATACAAATCCATACTCCCTATTACTGAGAGCCAGAGGGCTGAGGCCCATCCCAGCTGGGTTTTCGCACGTGCAGATTAGCAGGGCAGTTTGTTCCTTGAATAGAAAGAAGGCAGGATTTATACATCACTTATTTTCCTGAACTCAGTCACAGCCTGCATGTACTGGCATTTTATTATGCTGCTTCTGGATTATTTATTTAATATTGTTTCATTAAATTTTAAAGAACATGGTGGTTTTACAAATAAAACATGAAATGCCAGAGTGCAAAATGGATGGTTAAATTCGATAAATATTTTTAAGTTTCTGAAGGAACTGAAGTAGGATGTCTGGGTGTTTATGCAGGAGAATAGATAATATTTCGTTACTAAAGAGCCTTCTAGTCACATTGAGACCAGTGAATGCAAAGGCATGGTGCTGCCTAGCAAACTGAACTGTACCCTAATTTGTCAAAGTATAGACCTTCCATCCCTGTGCAGAGTAAGTGGCTAGACTTCAGCATCTCATGCTAAGTATTCCGGGCACAAACATCAAACTCTCCTTTGTTTTCCATGGGGATGGCAGGAGGCTGTGAAACACACTCAAGGCCCCACAACTCTATTGACTGGTTTGGAAACAGGAAGGCCCTGGCTGTGATATTCAGCCACATTAAATGACCAGCATTATCCAGAGCCCTGCAACATGAGTTAATTGTGCTTGCTGGGCTTTGACGCTGGGAACACTGGAGAAAGGCTGTGCGTAATTAGGAGCTGGCCCCATGAAAAGGGCTTCGTTCACACCACATGTCCAGTTTCTGTCCTCAGAGGAGGGTGCCAATGTGAGAAAGGCTAAGCCCCAAGGGAGTCACATTTATAAAGAACTTTGAGGATGTGTGGCTATCTTGTTGCGGCGACTTTGGGGTGGGGAGGAGATTCCCAGTCAGAATTGAGGCCAGGACACTTGCCAGTGAGAGAATCTAACAGAGCTGTGAACTACAGGCTCCTGTGTTGGGAACTGTGATGTGTTTTTCTAATAAATTCTTCCTGATCCAATGTGAATTGTTTCTGGGTACTTAAATGATTCAATGGCTTAATGTTTCATCTTGAACTATGCTCTGCACACAAATTTTCAGACTTAAGATGTGCCTCATCCAGGTTGGTTTCAAGCCCTGAGGTGGCATTACTGAAATATTTCTTATAAATGTTAATAAATAACTCACATTGTTCTATAGAAAAGCAGATCAGTCTTTTCAATGGCTTGGAACAGGCTTGAAATGAGAGTATGGAGGTTTTTAGTACAATCCAGACCAAAACAAAATCCCTTTGAATGAACAGCCTCACACCCACACTGCCAGTTTTTATTTGCTGCACCACAGCTTTCCTTAATTCCTATACCCACCAGCTTATAATTTTTGTGATTAGCCAAATACATTCCCTTTTATGAAGATCTCAATAATCCGATCAAGATAACAAGTGCTCATTTCCTTTCCTTCCATCCTAGTGTAGTTTTGATTTCCAATAGAGCTGACCCCATTATCCATCTCAGTCACCTGTCCAGTGTCAAGTCATAGGCTTGGAGTCTGAGCAAGTGTGGCCATTGTGATTTGACGGTGAGCAAACTGAGGACCTCAGCATTTGAAGGGATCCTAAAGTTTGGTCTCTCTGGTCCAGTGTTCTTCCCCAACAGTAATGTCATCTCTATCTGAAATCACATTGCTTGGTGATGGGAGTGATCAAGATGAAAGGAGTCTGTGCAACAGTTGGCTGTGACTCATCACCAGGAAGATCTCCCACACCTCATCCCTGGATTATCCTTCTGCCATCCCCTACAACTAACCTGGCCCAGCTCTCTTCAAAAGGACCATAACTCACTGTGTATCTTTTTCCCCTGCTTAACTTTTAAATTCAGGAGCCCTGACTTATTCATCTTTGTATCTCCATCATGAAAAGAGCAGAAAAAAGGGGGGGGGGCAATTCTTCCAACTTCCTACTTGGGCACTAATTCACCTCACTCTATCAGTCAACCAAACAAATCTACTTCACTGTTTCATAATTCCATCCACATTTCTCCAATTTGTGTGCTAAAAAAAAATCATGAAAGATTCTGTCAAACAGCTTTCTGAAACCCAAATTTCATTCTCCTGAACTTTGGGTTTCATATTTCAATTAAAAAATGGAAATGAATTTAATTGGTGATCTATTTTTAGTGTGTCAGTGTTAGAACCTAGTAATTATGCCTCCCTTCTTTACATTTTAACAAGTTATTTGTTTCATCACCCATTCGAGAAATTTGATGGTGGCTAGCACAAAGATTCCCAGACTGTGGTTTCCAGAATCCACCTCTGAAACTTGGGTTAACAGTTTTTCACTCCAATATGTGGACATTCATTCCTTGATAACTTGTTCAAAGATAGTTACAATAGTTCCTCAATCATATCATTAAATTATTTTGGTTGTCTGGAAGGTAATTTATCTGTACTTACTGACTTGAATAGATTTCACATAGCTACCTGCTCTCCAGATTCTCAACTGAGGCTTTAGCCCACCTCTATAGGGCATGTCTTCATTGATAATTGGAAACAAAAACCAACTCGTGCCTGTTTCCTGGGATAGTGTAACTCTGGGGAATGGTGACAGCCTGGAAGAGAACTGCTAAAGCATTTCTGCCAGGCACCAGTGGACATAGATTTATCAGGAAATGTAACAAAGCCTAATCTTCATAATTCTTCATTAATCTTGTATTCTTTTTCTTATAATTAGTCTTTCAAAGTGTGTAACCTGGCTCTTCCTGTGGATCTTATGGAAGCTTGCTGTTATGGATTAAGAACTGGTGGTCAACTTGGCACCAGCTGAATTAAATCGGCATGGTGCTGCATTTAGACAATCCACCTGAGGAAGGTTGCCAGCATAAAGAGATGTGGAAGGGAAGAGCGGAGGTGTTGTGGGTTCTCCTAAGTGCTGCTGTTTGGAGCCATTGGTTTTCCTGGATAAGCTTGTCAGGCTGGCTCCCCAATGTGACTTCGGCCAGTATCATCAGAGGAGCTCGGGACCTTGTGGGTGAGAGTGGCTGCGGTTCACTTTGGGGAGCTCTGGTCTTTGTGTTGAGCACCGCTTCCTGGCTTTGGAGGGGAAGATGGTTGCTGTTCAAACTCCAGAAGTTGTCACGCTGGCTTCCTGGCATGTACTTGACTGTTATCATTGGAGGAGCGCGGGACTTCGTCATTGCTGAGGATGGCTGTGGTACTTTCTGGGAGCCCTGGTTCTTATTCAAGCGTTGCTTTTTGGCTCCACTGTAGAACCCTCAACCTACTAGCACAGATCCTTCATCCTGCTGGCATAGACTTCCTAGCTTCCACTGCTGGCCTATGGGCCTTTCCAGTATAGACTTTGGTGTTGTGGACAGATTTCCTGCACTTTCTTATGTCTAACAACTGGGTAACCATTTATAAATAATATTATAAATTCTGTGTCCCGATTGTAATCTTTTTCCCCATGATCCCTGACTATAACACTTGTGTTTTATGCCTCTATTGGCAGTGTTTTTCTGGGCATTGTAATGATGAGCATATCGAAGCAAGAAATGAAAATGTAGGAGTATTTTACAGGCTGACCAAGAAGCTTGAAATACTCCATGCTGATACCCACATGTCTCCAAGGCTTGGAGATTCACTTGATCTCACCATGCTTTTATTTTCTTACATACAGCATACAGATAATGTTCTTTATTTTAGTGTCAACGGTTGATAGTTATTCAGTATTGACCCTTTAGAAGTATACCCCTCCTCACAACTTGATAAATAAAAATAAATGCTTATTCACATTAAATACGTACGTACACAAAAATTAACTTGCTAGCATAAGTATTTACTCTATGAAGAACTTAATAAACAAATCCAGAATAAAGAAAATAAGATTTGCACTGCAGAGAACTGATTTCTGAACATAAGCCAGGAAGTAGAAGAAGGTTGAGCATATCCTTTAATCCCCAGGAGTCCTACTTTTCTCATCTGGAAAATAGAGATGATAACTGGGAAAAATACAAATCCTATATATGCTTAAATGTTTTATAAATTTTTGAAGATGTTTTACAAATTTTGGAAGTCATTCATAGATGTATGGTGTTATTCTCCTTAAATCATTAAAATTATGATTGACTTACAAAAAATTCAGTTTACCCCAAATTTTCTAAACCACAGACTATGCATACTATTGGCTGTCATGCAGGGCATGAGTCAAAAATTTAGTGAGTGACAATACAATATCAAATGCTATAAAGATAGATGTTAATTAAAAGAAATAAACTACCCAGCCTCAAAAGCAAACCTCTCTGATCTACAGCAATTTTGCATTCTGCACTCTTTAAATGCTAATGATATGGGGAGTTACATTAGGAATCCAGGATCGTTAGATTGTTATCTGAACTTAAGGTAAACATTCATTAAGTATCTTCTTTAAGTGCCCGAGAGTCTAGGATGTTTTGTAGATACTCCCCCCAACCTGAGCCCAGAAAAACATATTTCTAGATTTCTGAAGGACTTACACCTGAGGTTCTATTTCCTTTTGTTTGCCCATAACATCACAAATTTCCAATCTGAGGACATGCCACCATTCAGAAAAATTATCTTGGGTAACAGTTGCAAGTTCCCCTTGAGATACTTAAGCTTCTCCAAGGCAGAAGGAACCTCGCATCTCTCTCCTTTCAGAAGTTGCCAGAAGACTTGAGAAGACTTCAGGCCCCTTAGAAAATCCCAGGTACCTAGCTTTCAGCATTAATCTGTTGAGTTAGAAGGCAATTTCTTGACTTTTCTTGGCTCTGTTTAACGCAATTTAAACAAAGATACCTCTCCTTGCACTCTGTTGTTCTACAAGGAAGGCCTCATTTCACAAAGACCTATGCATAGTGGAGCTTCCAGGCTCAATAGACAATTGCATTCATTACCACCAGCCCTGACTTTCAATTCAGAAAGGAATCCTGTTTCAGTTCATTATCTCTCCAAGTTCAGGCTTCATCCATCTCCATTAGAAAGTACCTTGCCTTTCTGCAAAGAGGCAGTGAAGGTGAGTGACCCCATTCCCTGCCACAGGTGCTGGCAGTTCTTCGCCTTGTCCTTGCCATATACCTCCCGCTCCACATCTTGACTCCTCAGGCCAGAAACCCCTCTTTCAAATTTAAAAGGATGCCTTCTCTCTTGAACCTGCCCTCTGGCACTCTGAGCCCAGATAGCATGCTCCTCTCCATTTTATTTGTGAACCTAATTTTTCATCTGTCATGGAGAGTTAGCTCACCAAGCCTCTTCTCCTCTCAAATAAAACCCTGCTCCCCCAAATGATCCAGGTGGGGTGTTCAACCCACCTTTCTCTCTGCAGTTCTCCTCTACCGGAAGCCCATGCCTTTGAAAGACAAGCAAGAAATCAAGGCCAACTGTAGATAGAAGAGGGAACTAAGAAAAATAAAGCTATGGGGTCGAAGCTTTGAAACACAGGGCTGGCTGCATAGCGCTGGACAGTGAATCAGGAACTTTCTGAGGTGGAAAGACTGTAGGTCCCTGGGCCCGAGACGTCTATTTAATTGACATAAAAAGTCAATCCTGTCAAACCTTAATTTCATGTAAAAATCAAGAAAGTAGAACTAAAATATGTTTACAGTTGTGATGTGGTAGGATTTTCTCCCACCCGCACCCTTATCATTCCCATGCCTTCTCTGAATTTGTGAAGACAAATTTATAAAAATAAATCGTGTTTAGGAAAAAACACATCAAAGCTTTGCCAGGAGAAATAGTTCATATATGTGAGTAGCAGAAAGCCATGTCTCCTTTGTAGGCTAAGAGGATGTAAAGCCTCCCTCAGCCCTGCACAGGAGAAACCTGAAGCCACATCTCACAGGACAGTCGGGAGCCAGAGCCAGCTGGATTTATCACGTACCTGATGGTGCCTCCTTGCCACACATCAGCCTCAGCTGTACGTTTCTTCCCAGCTGCCAGTCCTGCCCTGTTGAAGGGACACCTCGGGCCGCACGTAGATTGCTGAAAGCACTGGGGATCTCCATGCTGTGGAGCAGTGGTGAAGGAGAAGTCTTAGCAATCAGAAGCTGATGGTTGCAGGGGTGTGAAATTCTCCAGCAACTTGTCCACATGCTCCTCAGTAAGGCAGATTCTCAGATGTCGCCTTTTCTGTCTCCGAACACGCCTCTGTGAAGCTTTACTTGCTTCCTTTCTGTACATCCCAGTCCTGCGCCCTCACTGGTTTTTCCTGGAAATGCTTCCAAATAAATCGTTTTCACATGATTTTTTGTCTCAAAGGCAGTCTCTAGAGAACCCAGTCTAAAACATCTGAGAACAGAGCTAAGAGAAGGCCTGGCACAGGGACTGAAATGAAGAAAGTAAAGAAACGTGCGGTATCATCTTCTAGATCCCATGTCTTCTAATCGCAAGGGGAAGGGGTGCACATGTGAGTATGTCTTTCCCTTTCTTTTGGTAAAGGATTATACTGCATGCTCTGCAGATATCATAGACATAACAAAAGAGTTGCCTATTATTTTTATACTGAAGAATATTTTCTTTATACTTTTCTAGCAGTGATAATGACAAATAGCTTTGACAGGAAATAAAATAAATGAAAACAAAGTTAAAGAAAATGACACTAGATGAACCTCTAGCAAAGTAACTGTAGGAAATAAGACAGGAAGAGGTAGCAGGAATGGAGGGGCACTCCCTTTCTGGGTTCACATTTGGTCTTCCTGCCCTTGAGCTATGCGGGCCAGCCCCCAGCCTGTGGTGGGTTTAGAGTGCCAGTGTTTTATTTTTAATTCCTTTAACCATCCAACAAGCCTTGAGTAGATATCATTACTACCTTCTTTCACAGATGAGGAAAGGAGTCACAGAGAGATTATAATACAAATCTTTTCCTATGTCACAGTCATTGTGAGAATCAAATAGAAAATGTATGTGTAAACTTTCTGACAACCCTAATATATATATAATATTATCATTACATTGTTGCTATCAACCATGTTAACAACAGTTGGTATCAGGGTTGTGACTGTTCCTTAGTATCCATGACCTATCCCTGGTCAAAACAGAAAAGTTATATTCCAGGCCAAGGATGCAATGGAATGTGTTTATCTGGAGTTTAACAGCTTCTTTATGCCTGGATGATACTTTCAATCTGAACTTAATGTTTGTTTTCTCTAGTACCTAGTCATGTGTGGAGGACCAAGGGTCTTTGTAGGCAGTCCAGGGAGGTAACAAGAGGCATATCTCTTGGCTGTGTCCTTAGCCACCATGGTTATGTCTTGAACTGTGTCTCCCCTAACGGTGGTCAAGTCCTAGCCCCAGTACCAGCAAATACAACCTTATTGGGAATAGGGTCTTTGTAGATGATCAAGTTGAGATCATTAGTGTAGGCTCTAATCCAAAATGGCTAGTGCCTTTATAAAAAGCTAAAATAGAAAGAGAGACATGCATAGAATAAAGACAATGTGAAGACACAAGAAAAAAATCGTCTATAAGCCAAGGAACACTTGGGGCCCAGGGATGTGTCTCAGTGGCATAAACGTCTGCCTGGCAAGTGTGAGGTCCTGACTTCAATTCCTGGTCCCCACCCCACAAAAGAAAAAGAAAAAACAAAAGGAAAAACCATAAGCCAAGGAACACATGAGGCTACTAGAAGCTGGAATAATGGAATAGAACAATTCTCCCCCATAGTTCTCAGAAGGGAAAAGTCCTTTGACACCTTGACTACAAGTTTCTAGCATCCATAACTGAGACAACACATTTCTGATGTTCAAACCACCAAGGACATGCTATTTTGTTATAGTAGCTCTAGCAAATGAATACAGTCTCCCACTGATAAGCTGTTTCCAGTCCCTGATAATGGGGCAGGATATTCTCGTAAACTTCCCTTGGGTCAAAGCCATAGAGGAAGAGAGTGGGAAAGAATTCTGAGCCAAGGACAACCAACCCACAGCCTGGCTCAGAGAGGCAACCACCGCCTTCTGTCAGACCTTAGGAGGTTGTGGTGGATGGTGGGTGCCGATTCACATGTATATCTTTTAATAAATCTACCCCTCTTTTCTCTGGCAATTTGACTGGTTTTGTTTTATTCTTTTGCACCAAAAGTGGTCTGAATATGATGATTTAAAAAGGAAACTTCAGTCCCTGGAAAAGAATGATACCTAGTAAAGTATTGAATTAAGATATTTTGGGGGCTCCAGTTTCTTGTCGTATTGGAGTAGTTGAGTTAAAAACTGCTTTATCTAAAAGCCTTAAGAGTTTAGGTACAAGGTGGA
Source organism: Cuniculus paca (assembly GCA_004365215.1). Classification (NCBI taxonomy): domain Eukaryota; kingdom Metazoa; phylum Chordata; class Mammalia; order Rodentia; family Cuniculidae; genus Cuniculus; species Cuniculus paca. The sequence continues at coordinate 29,150 of RJWT010004837.1, forward strand.
ATTGTTTTGGAACCCTGTGACAAAGTATAGCTCCCAAAGAAGGAAAAAGGTAAATGGAAACAAATGGCTGTATTGGTGGTACTGAAGATTGGAAGGCACAGGGGGCCTTGTCCTGAAGGGCCTTCTGTAGAGCGCCCTAAATAGTTGACTTCCAGGGGAGGGGAATGACCCATACTGATACATATTTTGAAAGATTAAGATATCAGCAGGCCATAGAGTGGATCACAGGGGAATAAGACTAGAGGGCGAAAAATTAAAGAGACTGTCGTGGGAAGCCGGCCATGAGATGATGGTGGCCTTATCAAGTGTGTCTAACCTGCAGCCCACAGACTGAATGGAGCCCTGGACACCAAGTAATGCAGCCCCACAAGATCATAAATTTTAACATGGTATGTGATTTTTAGCAATATTTTTCCTGAGTTGATCGGGCAGTGCTCCTACACAGCTGTGTAGACAAGGGCACACTGCAGCACTAACTTCCTGTAGCTCCTGCAACGGTCAGTAATGCAAGCTCCATGCATCAGATGGTACATGCATCTGAGCAACTTGGCAAGTAAAATGATCAATAATGGTACTTCAGCCTGCCTCCACGCATGTGTGTGCATGTAAAGATAGGCGTTTATTGTTATTAAACAGACAATTCCTCTTCACTCAGTAAGACCCATGGTCTAGATGAAGACCGCTCCCTAAAGGAGGGGGAGAGGAAGGAAACTCAGTGAGGAGACATTTGGTTGATAACGAGTGAATTTGGTGAATGAGGAGCCCCTCTGTGAGAAGAGGAGAGAAGGGAGGGCATGTTCTGAAAGGTGACTGGCCAGCAGAGGCAAGTCCCTAGGGCTAAGGACCAGAGCAGCAGCATTCCTAACCTTTATCACTCCTGGCATATAAAATGCAGGTCCTACGGTGTGGCCCCATCCTGGGGTTAAAGCATAAACTATCCCCACTCCCCAACAACAGAAAATCTCTCCAGGCTGCTGCCTGCTTGGAGCCTCATGCAAGAGCTCTGTTTTTACACATTCGAGAGAATTGAATCCCACATAATCATATATGTGACAAAGGCCTCGGCTATAAGCAACATTAATGAAGACAAATGAATCAGCCAAATGCTGCAGCCTGCACAGCAGCTCCCAGGGCCCCGCCTTGTGCACACAGGGGGGCTGCGCCGCGAGGGTGGGGGGTGGCTTACTTCTGGCTGCAGTTCTTGCCTGGCCTGATGGAGATGTCTGAGACGCCTCCTACCCAAGGGGCCTCAGCCAGGCCTGAACAGCCCAGTTAGAAAGTAGGCAGTCACAGGGGGATTTGAGGGAATTTTAAGAAGATTTTATGAAAGCTATTTTAAGGGAGATAGGCACACAGAGATTACTTGGATAGAGAGGTCCAATGGTGGTAAATAAACAAGCTCTCTGCGTTCCGGTGTGATTGCTGATTGGGAAAGCAGCTATTGGAATTTTAATTCCAGCCAGTGAGTAACTACACCCTAGAAGACAGCTTACAGAGTGCCTTGGATTAGTCCTGCACACAAGATGGGCTTGATTTAACTGAATATGCTTCTCTGCTTTAAGGCCACTTGTATTATTCTTCCCACCCATTTCTCTTTGTGACAGGTGAGAAAACTCAATTTTGAGACTTTTGCTGCAGTCTCTCATGAGGAGATCAGAGTCAAAAACAAAAAACAAATAAGGCAGGGATTTATAAATCAAGTGACATGAGCCTGGAGCTGGAGAGGTAACTGTGGTTCTGTCCTGGCTCTTGGTGGCAGCAATATCCAGCAGGCCCCACCCCGACAGGCTGTGTTCTGTTGCTTAGAACCAGTGCGGACCGCCTCTGGAGGTGGAAAGACAGCAGTCCCAAGTGTTCTGGCAAGAAGACATGGCAAAACTGCCCAGTTAACAGGCAGATGAGCTTGTGAAAGCATTCAGACCCGGCAGCAGGAAGAATCCCACCATCATTTTGGCATTTGTTCCATGTAATTCAAGAGATTGCAGGAAGGACGGCCTCTCTCTCCTGAGGGTTGTCTCCTATAGGCAGCAGAAAAAAGCCCCTTATCAGAGTCTCAGAAACTTCCTGACACATATTAAACAAGCCAGTGTTATTAGGCCACTATGAAGGGGTTTGAAACTAATTAATCAGTGGAGAGATCAGACCAGTGGATGGCACTGAGACAATGGAATGAAAACTTGGCAAGTCAGTAAAAGGTCTGGGTTCAGACTGTGAAATAACACTAGGTCTCATCCGCTGTGACAGAAATTCCGATTGTACCTTAAAAGAAAAAAAGTTAGGTGACAAATCCACTGTCACCAGCAATCTTCTTCAGGGAATTTTCTTCCGGTGACACTCAAGATTGATTTTCCATTCCTAAAAGGAAGAAAAGGAAGTGGAAGTGATCTGAAAACTTATCTTTTAATAAAGCCAGGCAAGCTGCTGGAAGGATACACATATAGAGGAGAAATAAACAATAAAAATATCATGAGAAAATGAGTTTTCAATCACTATTAAGTAACTGTAAGTCAATAAAATAGGAATGAAAGCAGTGAGGGGCTTTGTCATTATTACTTAGCCAGCAGCCACACCCTCTCAGACTCGTATGTTGCTGCAGGGTTCATCTCTCAGGCTCAAATTTCCTCCTCTTCTAAGACAAAGGGAGGGCCAAATGAACTCTATGGTCTCTTCTGGCTACAGATGCTGCCAATCATTATTATTCCAGCCACCCCAAGAGGTGGCTAGGTCAGCATTAGCCAAGAGCTGGTAATAACCGTGTTATAGGAGGATACAGAGTAGACACTCCTAAGTCAGTGCTAGATCTGGCCTCCCTCTTTCTTGTCACTCTATTTATCAGAATCCTCACAGAACATAAGCAAACTGTACCACATTATTTTGGAGGGCTTGTTTGTTAGTTTGTGTGTACAGAGCTGGGATTGAACTCCAGGCACTGCACATGCAAAGCAAGCTCACTAACCACTGAGCTGTATCCATAGGTCTGTACAACATTATTTTGTACTTGCATAGCACTATGCCAGCCATGTGGTGGCTGAAAAAGTGCACATCCCTCATGTTTCCTGGAGTGGTAAAAAAGCACTCAGCCCTTGAAGTCAGAAAGAACTGGGTTTGAGGCTGGGGATTTAGCTCAGAGGCCTAAGCGCCTGCTTGGCAAGCGCGAAGTCATGAGTTCAATCCCTGGTGCTGCAAAAAAAAA
>RJWT010004838.1:0-32338 GCA_004365215.1 Cuniculus paca
CAAACTTTACATGAACCTACTTGGTAATTTTTCAAGTTGCTATCTTTCCCCCTCCATCTTATCTCCAACTTCTACCACTGAAGAAAAAGCAGAACAAAACAAAACAAAACACCAAAATAAAAGCTAAAAACTGGAAGCTATATTTCTTCTTCATTCCTTTACTTTTCATGTTCCTCATGTCTGGACTCTGGCACAACTGGCAGCAAAAGTGCTGATCTCTCATGAGAATGGCTTTTCTCGGGGACAATGTGGCCTGAGCAGCAATGACAGCAGCAGCAGGAAGTACAGGAAATCTCATGAGATGGCCTTGTTCTTGAACACTTGCCAGCCAGCTTTCTGCAGACTCATGAGGTTCACAGAAGCATCCAAGTTACTGGGGAGGCTATCAGAACAGAGCCCAGTTCTCAACTGTTTGAGGTTCACCCGTTAAGGCCACAATGACCACAGGGCACAACTGTAGGGGCCCCAGCCACAGCGTGTGGCTACGGTGCTGCAGGTTGAGCTACTTCTCATTGTCACTGCTTGAAGCCCCCAGGGAGCCAGCAGTTAACACTGGCAGTGAAGAGCAAGCAAGCAAGCAGGACTTTCTCCGAGAGGGCTATCCTGTGCTGGCTCATGGTAAGACTCCTTTCTGAGACTTTATAAAGTCACGAGAGAAGAGGGAGGATCAAGGGGAAAGGGGAACAGTCTGTCTGGGTCATAGACTGGGTTTCAATCTCTGAAAACCTCCGGGTGGGACCCTGGGATTACTGTTTTTCATTTCCGAACAATTTAGCTATCTGGGCATGCGTGAATATAAGCTCCAGGATGAAGACGCTGACACAAAACCCCCAGAAAGCTTCATCCTTTGTTAAGAAAGAGAAGAAAGAGAAGAGGAAGGCAAGAAGAGCAGAGGGAAGGTAGTGGGGGGAGAGCAGGTGGCACAAGAGCTTTCTTCTGCTGGCTCTGGTAAATGCTTCCTGCTTGAGCCAGCTTATCTCTGGGCTCCCCTGATGGGGTCTGCTGAAGCAATGCACTGAACTCAATATAGGCAGACTGGATGCAGGCCCGGTGCTTTGACCCTTCTCAGTCCATCCAGCCACATGCCTGTCTACAGCGCCATCGGATCGTCTCCTTGCACATTCAGAGAGCTGGAAACCTGGGATGGTCTGGCTCTGTCTTACATACACTAAAGTGCTGGGCCAGGCATAGCTTCTAGTGAGCCCCATTGCCTTCTTCAGGCAAGCCTGGCAGATCAGCTTAATTAGGAGGGAGAATGAGAGGCAAGCTCAAACAGGGCCAGAGATGAGAGACAGACCCTGAACCAACTATCATTCGCCCTAGCCTTGCATTCTGAAAAGGCCTTAGCGCTTCTCTTGCCTAACGCAGAACTCTTCCCTAGGCTGAAAACTGGAAAAGCAGAGCAGGATATTATGAGAACCCAGCTCTGGAACTGGCTTGCCACGCAGGAGACTGGGACTGGGACCTCAGTGATACTGTGTTATTTGAGGATTCCCATTCGACTTACACCATGCGGATGCTGATAAGCTCCCTGATCTGCTGGTGAAAATGGAGAGAAGGTCCCTACACTGCTGATAATTTGGACAGAATGTATTAAATAACAAATTGTAAAGTGCAATTCATGATACATGTGCTGGAGATACTTAATTTGTCTTGCTGAAGAAAGCTTAGATATCATCAAGTGGGTTCCCTCCGCCTTGCTCCCCACCCTGCACATCTGGCTTGGCAATTTGAACCATCTTGCACATTCTTGTTCAGTCTGTGATAAAGCATGAACAGACAACATTCCTTTAATAGATGTCAATTTGGATAATATCATTAAATATATTTTTAAAACCCTTTTCTAAAGCTTGAGTGAGAGTCATTCATTTAAAATTAGAGGAGGCACTCAACTTCTGCTGGGAGATGCAGGGTTTTCATCACTATGTTTCTCTGGGAAAATGCTAAATACTTCACTAACAAAAACATAAAAATGAGCAAGAAATTTTGCCATGTAGGTCTCTTCTAAGCTGGTCAGAAAGATATATGCTAGTCAGTATCTATTAACTAGAACTATTGTTAAAAGTTACTTTTTTTTTTTTGGTGATGATACTAGGCATTAAACCTAGGGCCTTCCCACTGATCTATGTCCCAGTGCTTTTTACTTTGGGACGGGGTCTTGATAAATTTTAAGTTGCGCAGGTGGGGCATGAAATTGTGACCTCTTGCTTTGGCCTCCCGATTGCTGGGATTACAGAAAGCTTGATCTTTTGTTTAAGGAAAAATTCCCTTATAAGTAATAACGACATCTTGGAAAGACCAGAATAATATAAACAACTTTAAGTCTTTGCCCAGTGGCAATGTATTTTCAAAGAATATCCAAAGTAACAATATTTTCTGTAATAATAAAGTCATAAAATGTGTTCACCTGCTTACCCTATCTGATCTTTGTGTTGACTCTAAGAGATAAGTTGACCCAGTTTTTACCATTTCCACTATGCAATGTGGATCAAGGTCATCCAGTTTTCTGATGAATTATGCGCCTCCAGGTGAGGAACTCTGATTGAAACAGAATACCTGATTGCATGACACCAAGTGACTCTCAGAACTGCTCATGTTGAGCTGGGTCTTGTCATATGGATCAAGTCATAATGTCAGGCATGCCCAGCAATAATTCATGAAACAGTGGTACACAGGCAGGAAGAAGGGGCACGAGGCACTGCACAGCACAGCAAAGCTGGCTCCCCATGGCACCTACATTGCTGTATAGCATCCCTCCTTCACTTGTCCCCAGTTCTACAACCAGCTATAAAGGCAATCAAGAGGCCCATGCTTGCTTTCTGGATGGGCTGGCTTAGTACTTGTATGCAGGTAGAATACTGGTGAGAGCCTCACTGTAGACTCAGCTCAGCCCTGACCTTGAAAGACAGGGGCAAGAGAAAATCCTTCCAGTGAGAGCACTTTGAAACATGCTCATGGCCATGGGAAGAGAAGTCTGAGGTCAGAATGTGTGTATGGATTCATGTGCTGGAGTTTAATTCTCCCAGGAACAATCCTTGATGTCTGTCTGACCCAGTCGTCCAAGTCAGAAGCTAGGGATTTTACTTTGCAAAGAATAAGCTCTGTTCTTTGTGACTGCGTTACTTTGCCTCAGGACAGGTCTGGTTCCTTGCTGGGTCGCTTTCAGGCCCGTAGGGACTTGATGGTCCACAATGCAGAGTCCACAGTCCACATAGACAGCATGCCAAGACCATGTTGCTCTGAAACTCTATCCCCAGCCCTGGACTAGGGCTCTGCCTGGCACAGACTTCTGTGAAACCCGGACTAGGCCATGTGATTTTCTGTAGCCAGATTAGATAAGAATAATACCAATCTGTTGCAAACATACCTTGGCACATGGAAAAATCTGTTTAAAATTGCGTTTATAACTGCCCAAGTGTAGAGGGAGAAGAAGAGAAGGAAATTCCTCAATTAGACAGTTGATTGGTAATAAAGTTTAAATACTTCAAATTGCAATTCAGTCCATACTTAGATTAGGAAACAGTGACAAACTATACTGAGACCTTCAAGAAACTTACTGCCACTTCTTTGTCATAGAAAGATGGACTTAGAAAATCATGACCCTTTTCCTTTTCTGGTTCTGTAGTGCCCTCAAAATCACTAAGCCCCCAGGACAGGATAATCAAAAAAGGGCCAAATGATCCAGGGGATTGATTATGCCTTTGTTGTGATAAGTTCTTTTATTTTTTATTTAAAAATTAGTCTTATTAAGATATAGTTGACAAATAGTTGTATATATTAAAATAGATCATAAAATTCTTATAAAGTTGTCACATAAACATGCAAGAATGATGACAATCATGGTAATAATATTAACGATGATAAAAGCTACTACTTGTGGTTTTATATATGAGAGACATGTACTTGGGAAGATTTTGAAAACAAACACTTGAGCTCTAGTCCCTGAGATTTAGATTTAACTGTTCTGGGAAAAGTGGCTAGGCATCTATATATTTAAAAGAAGTCCTGGGAAATTTAATGCACAGCCTAGATGGGGAGCCATTGAACTAGACCTTGACCTACTACCAGATGGTCCTTCTCCCCCAGGATATTTGCCATGTGTGTGTGCGATGAGGTCTCTGCTGTGAGAGCCATCAGAAAGAACTCTCCAGAAACTAGATACACCAACTTATTCCATGATAACCCATCCATCTCTATTATAACAGATTCCACAAACCTCACAAAACACATGATAGTATAAAAATTCAGATTTCAAGCTTTGATGTTGAGTTGTTTGTTAATAATTGGACTATACGGTAAAGTTAGTGTTTTACAATTTCCTTGTTTTGCGTTCTGTAAGTGAGAAAGAAAATTCCCTATTGGGCATGCCAATCAAAGAAAAAGAAGGCCCACTGTGCCACTGACACTTTCACGGAAGGTTGCTAGGACGCAACAGGGCGCTGACGGACTGCTGCAGGAGCGTGTCACACAGACCTCACACAGGTCCAGAAGCCATGGGACAAGGGATTTTGTTCTATTTCTGACATCACTGAGTTAACGAATGATTTGTATGAGACTTTTTCATCTTTAAATAATTATTTTAATAACCTGAAAAATAATTGTGAGAATACGTTCCATAAAAGTATTTTTCAAGGAATTAAATATTGATCTGCATTATTATATTTTCATTCCACATATGATTTGATCCAGTGAGGTCTTAGTCTTGTTTTGTGCAGAGAATTTGGGAAATTACTTTTTTCTTATTATAATCTTTATTCCTAAGGTCCTTATTTTTATTTTGGTTAGTATCCTTACTCCATTTTTTATTTTTATTTTTATTAGAACATGTTTGCAATGCATAATGATTCTATTCATTGAAAAGGAGTTGATACATGTACATAACACACCTGAATTCTTTTTATGTCCTCCTTTCCTCCCCTCATTCTCCTTTGCTCCCATCTCTTGGTTCTCTTCTGTATTTTTATTTCAGTAGCAAGAAACTAACAGAAGTGCCAAAGAGGTAGTCCCAGCAAAATGAGTCTTGAAGGCAAAATTTTTAAAGAAGTCTTTCTTTACCAGGTTATACCAAGAGTATTTTTCTGACCTTTGTTATACTCTTATGTTATTAAAATAGTCATTTCAAGATTCAAGGAAAATCCAATGAATTCAGTACGCATAATGTTAACAACAGAACTATTGACAGAGGGCAATGGTGAGACAGTGAATACGAAAACACTTCATGGGTTATGAGACACTAGATGTATGTGGTGGGAGGAGTGATGGAGATGATGTGCTAATGACAGACCACTAATGATGCAGACCAGGCTTCTAGCCTTGAGTAGGGTAAGAACATAAACTATTGGTCCCCACTTAAGTAGAAGAGGTAGGAAAGGAGATGGGGCACTCATGTGGAGTGAAGCCTAGGGCTGACTGATAGGAGTATAGCTCTAGGACTCCAGTCCACTCAGAGAAATGCTATACACCTTCCACACAATCTTCGCTGGATTTTCTTCCCTGGGTACTTCTTTTTGGCTAGATCATTCAAAGCATTGTTATGCATGGGCGTTGCTCAAGTACGTTCTTCCTCCAGCCTCAACTTCGTGGCTCCCACTCATTAAACCATGTGATAGAATAATAGCATTGGTCAAAGGGTCAAGTACCGAAAGGCAAGACCAGACATTGAGGGAAGATGTTCACAGATCCTCGGTGCTACTCTTCAGATGTGCCTCTCAAAATTCATGCATGGAAAACCTGAACCTCAATGTGGTAGTTTTGGAAGGTGACCCCTAATGAGATGCATCTGTGTCATGAGGGCACAACCTTCATGAATGGATTAATGCTGTTACTGGAGGAAGTAGTTTCCTTGTAGAAGGACAAGGTCCACCCCCTCTTACTCTCACCCTCTTGTGCCCTTCAGCCTCCCACCATGGGATGACACAGCAAGAAGGCCTTTACCTGGTGCTGCCCATTGCTTTTGTACTTTCCAGCCTCCATTGTGAGAAATGCATTTCTGTTCACTATATATTATACTGTCAAGGTAGTCTGTTACAGCAGCACCAAACTAATACACTAAAGAGAGGTTCATGAATTTCTAGCCCTTGCAGCCCACTGACTATTCATTTTCCAAAGGCTGAGCTGTGTTGAGAGAGCCACATAGCAGAAAGGACATTTTTTAGCTAAGACAAAACCAAGATGCTTGTTCCGAGTCAGTAACTAACTGGACTGTGGTCATGGATGTGTTTGTCTTGTTTCTACTTGGTAAATGGGAGTAATAACACCTGTACGATCTCTCAGATGTTATAAACTAGAAATCCTCAGGTTTGAATTTAGCTTAAATATGCATTAAATAGGGCATATACTAAGATACAATTTTCACTACTCACTTCCTACTGTTTTGGTAAAATTTCAGTCTAACTCAAAAGTTTTATGAGGGACTATAATCATGTAACTGATAGAATGTGCAGGGATTTGTTTATTACTTTAACAAATATTTTACTGCTTACTAAATGCCAGGGGCTGTGCCGGGCCTTGGGCTGTGAAGAGGAATGAGATGTCTTGGAGGCACTGGAGGAGTTTCCACTCTGTTCAGGGAAGGCAGATATAGCAAAGCATTAAAATAGCACATGTAGGTACTCCAAGTTTCAGAACAGGCAACTGCAATTCCATGTTAGTTAGGAGATAAAAAAAAGTCTTCATGGTGGAAAATGCAGGGGAGGGAGGACCTGAGAAAATTGCTTTAAAAACTAAACTGAGGTTTATTAACCTTCCAAAGAGGTTCGCTTTTTTTTTTCTTTTGGAAGTGGAACATAAATATTATTTCCTTACTTTAAATATGAGGAAATATGGCAGCAATAGGATATAAACCACATTTAAGTCAAGGCAAAGAAGATCTTGGTGGGACCTAGAATAGCAAAGGCAATCCTGGGCAACAAAGGTAAGGCAGAAGGCATCACAATACCTGACTTTAAATTATACTACAAAGCTACTGTGATAAAATCAGCATGGTACTGGCAAAAAACAGACTTGAGGATCAGTGAATAGATTAAAAGATGTAGACACAACTGCAAACACACTCAACCACCTAACTGTTGACAAAGGGGCCAAATTTGTCACCTGGAAGAAAAAGTAGGTAGAAATCTTGAAGACACAGGTGGAGGTGTTTGCTCATGAAGAAAAACAAAACTGCATGAGAAGTACTTTAAAGAATCAACAACTGGGATCTCATTTTATTAAAAAGTTTTTGTACATCAAAAGAAATCACCCACAAAGTGAAAAGACTTAGTAAAAAATTTTAGCCAAGTGTACCTTGGACAAAGGACTTCTATCTAAATATATAAAGAATTGAAAAAAAATCAGGTCCCCCAAATTCAAAGACCCCATCCAAAAGTGGACATCTGAGGTGAATACACACTTCTTAGATGAAGAAATACAAATGGCAAATAAATATATGAAAAAATGTTCAACGTCACTGGTCATTCAAGAAATGCAAATTAAAACAACACTAAAATTTCGTGTCACCCCAGAAAGAATGGCTATCATCAACAAATCAACCAATAACAAATACTGGCAGAGTTGTGTCAAAAAGAGAATGCTTCTCCACTGTTGGTGGGAGTGTAGACTGATATAACCGTTGTGGAAATCAGTGTGGAGATTACTCAAAAAACTAGGATTAGAGGGCCCATTGGACCCAGCTATTCCTCTTCTGGGTATTTTCCCAGAAGAATTAAAAATATACCCCAGCAGTATATGTTCACCCATGTTTATAGCAGCACAGTTTGTAATAGCTAAATCTTGGAAACAACCCAAATGCCCATCGACCAAAAAATGGATAAAAAAGATGTGGTATTTTTATACAATGGAGTACTATTCAGCTATCAAGAAGGATAAACTTGAGGCTTTTATAGGAAAATGGGTGCAACTAGAGACCATACTCATAAGTGAAATAAATCAAATGTGTATGTGTAAACATCATATTGTCTCCCTAGTGTAAAAAACTCAAAGAGTTAATAAGATCCAAAATGTATAATAGATATTGTGAAAGAGAAAGGAACTGCTCAAAAGGAAAGAACAATTGGGATGGGGGAAAGGAGAAAAGAAAGAAGGGAAAGAAAAAATAAACATATATATATACACACACATATATGTGTATATACGCAGAGAGTTAAGGTAATTATACTACTAATTTCTTTTAGTTCATTGAAAAGAATGGTTTGTACTTATACTGTTTGATCAGTTTTGCAGGCCTATGTCTTGTAATCTGAGCAACTACTTTGAAAATAACAATACCCAATATATTAACCACTGTTAATTTCCTATTATCTTAGAAATTCTGTATCATTGTTTTTATTGTTATTTTTCCTCTTTGTCTTGTTGTTGAGACAAAATACCTTACATCCAAAGCAAAGCCAGGAAAGGCTTATTTAGCTTACAGTTTTTTTGGAGGTTTCAGTCCATACACAGGTGGCTCCAAGGCAGGGTGGCATGACTGAGGGGCAGCTGTTCATGGTGGATGCAAGTGACAAGAGTGAAAATGGCAAAAAGGAGCGAAAGGAGAAAGTACACCTTCCCTCCACTATAGTGTATGCCAGTTCCCTGCCCCTGGGCAGATGCAGCACTCACACCACCAAACCCAGAGCTAGACAATGAACCAATCACAAATGTTAGACTCAGCTGCCTCCATGACTGCGTGAGGCTTGGAAGGCCACCCATAGCACTCTTTAAAATAAAAATAAATTTAGAAAAAAAGAGTTTGGGCCCACTGACAAGAAGGCTGCTCTGTGCAGAGGGGTGGTGGTGGTGGGGGACATCTGCGTGGGCCAGCATGGACATACAGAGCTTTGTTCATTTCACATTAAAATTTCCCTAACCAGATAGTGAGAAGGGGCTGTGCCTTTTTTTTTTTAACCGAGTGCATGTTTTAAAACATTTTACATGTGCATTTTTTCAGCTAGAGGTATGTGTGCATTTTCAAAATTAAATTGTAAACTACACAGCAAAGCAATCTTTGTTAAGTCAGGAGAAATTTCTCAAGTGCTCCAAGGTACACTAAATTTAGCATTGTAATAAGGGTGAAGAGCTGAAATGGGTACTATGAGATTTGGAGCATTGTCTTCTCTCCTCTTCTGGAACATTTTCTAACAAGAGATTATCTTGGTTGCAGCTTCTTAAGAGCAAATAGATAAAAATGGCACCTCGGGAAGGCTAAGTGATGACCAAATTTCATGAGGAAAACTAAAACAATGCAGGAATAACATTACAGTAATAACTTCAGATTTTCTCAGATGAAATCAAGAGTAAATTAACTCTTTACTCTGGAGAGAATTGGATTGGAGAATTGGAGAAATTATAAAACAAACAAAAAAGCCTCAGTTGAAAGAAAAGTCTTTTCTAATGTCTGTGTTTCTAACAGACCCTACTTAGTGTGGAATAGTGTCAAATACAGAAAAGCATCTGTCTGGAAATTTATGGGCCTAGGCAGACAGACTGGATGCCCTGATACTGGGCTGGTGTTGTTCCTAGGAGGAACAACTTTTCCTTTCGGGCCTGGTGAAACCATAGTTGACACTGTACCTTCCAGTAATGAAGGCCAGCAGAGCGCCATCCAACAGGCCCTTCCCAAAGGTACACAGAATCCCCCAGCACAGGTTCCATTTCATGCAAAGCCCCCTAAGCTTTCCTGTGAGGAATGCACCAAGAAAACACTTCTTTTCCAGAGGCAGCTGGAGCCCTCAGTGCCCTACATCTAGTTCAGGAGAATGGCAGGCGTCCACCAAGTGTCTCGGGCTGGGACTCTATTATAACTGTGTTGTTAAACGACTATGAAACAGGGGTGAGTAGCTGAGCTGTATAGGCCTTACTACTGTCATTTGTAGGGAGTTTTGGTCAGATAATCTCTAAGACCAGCGCTGACTTTTTATACCTGATTGTAGTCTGTGCTTTCTCTGAATGATCTTTACTGACTGGCTTCAAAGATGTTCAGAGTAACAATGGTAATTGCAGCTGATTGGGCTCCTGCCTCCTCCATCGCTCTGTGAGGTCTCTCTCAGTTTATTTTCAGGAAATTCCAGGGATCCTTTTATGTGTTCACATGGCCCTATGTGGCATCTACCATGGGCTTCCTCTTCTGCCATAATGCTCTTATTAATGTTCATAACCTAAGAAGACACTTGAGGGTCCCCAACAGGTTTGTTGCCAGCGCCCTCTATTATAACACTGATGTCCCCAAACCTACACGCCAAGGAGCTGTTACAATCTCAGAAGAATTCATCATGCCCCAAACACCACAGCAAGGAAGCAGGCAGAATGTTGGTCCTTCTTACTGTCAGTTGCCTTTGTCGTCTGGCATCAAATTGCGTGGCCGACATCCACTCCAGCTTCTGAAAACTGGCTGTTGGTAGTTTCCGCTTGCGGCTTCTCTTTCCCCGGGGCTGAGGATGTGTGGGACTTGGGGATGTCTGAGAAACCCAACCCCAATCCATTCTGGGGTCTACATTCCTGCCACAAAATCTCCTTCCAAGGTGACCTTTGCCCCACTTTCCGGTCACGCGTACTCAGACAGGTCTGAATTAGCGACACGAGCACTGTTCAGGCTGATGTGGGGGAACCTCGATAGCCTATTTAAAGAAAGAAGAAGTCCTGGCATTTTGCAGCTATTCATCTTGAAGACTATTCATGGAAACAGGGAAATTAAACACAGTCTCCCTGAGCGTAAACCCTCCGCACCAGGGGCTTGGGCTATTGTTTCCTTCATAATGACAATGCACCTCTGGGAGCTTGGGAAGGGAGCACTGTCGCTGCTCAGCACAATCGCCACAAGCTGTTTCAGGTATCAGGAGGAAAGGGGAACAAAGCTATATTGTCAGGAAGCCTGAGGGTTGACCCAAACACAACAGCACTTCAGAGCATTATTTTGGAAAATATTCTCTACATAGCTGCCTGTGGTTGTTTAGCCTGATTCTTAGTCAGACTGGACTGGAAAAGGAAAGCTACTTATCATTCAGCAGGGGAGACTTCATGCTGCTATTCTATTCAGGACAGAAACACAAAGAGAAAAACAAGGCTAGCAGGGTGAGGGTGAGCACAGTTTGGAAGAAACCCATTATTCTGCGCTCTTTATGCTTCCTCTTCAACGTCTCTTCCGGGGGTTGTAGCGCTCCCTTAGCTCTGTGGTCAGATGTCATTGGGAGAAAGGTTGACTCCACTTAAACATAAACCTTCTTATAAAGGGCTCCTACTGGCTGGGGATTTAGCTTAGTGGCACAAGTGCCTGCCTGGCAAGTGTGAGGTCATGAGTTCTATCCCCAGTACCAAAAAAAAAAAAAAAAAAAGAGGAGGTTCCTATCTACTCACCTGCTCCTTTAAAACTAGGGCCCAATGAGGACTGGAAATCCCAGAGGTAAAGGAGAGACCCAAGATGGTGAAACTAGGATCTTTAGTATGAAATCTTTGTTCTAGAAAAAATTGCCATCTGCCCTAAACACAAAGGCAGATCTCACTTACAAAAAATTGTCAAAATGGAATCTAACATGGGTCTGTCATCAGTAAGATACCTTTGGTCCCATTTATCTTGATAATTTCGTGGACTACCCCAAAGTAGATTCAAATGCCCTAGTAGAGGATACAGAAGTTATTGCTGATATGTGTTTAAGCCATGATTTGAGCAAAATTAAATTTCTCTAGAATCATGATCTTTCAGGATTGTCTGGTTGAATTTCCCATATTATTAGTAAATCAATTTTGCTTTTAAAGAGAGTAGGAGAAGCTGTAGAGGAATCTTGCAAACTTAAAGATGAAATGAGAAGGAAGAGACAGATGTTCTACCAATGTCCCAGTCAGCTCATACGTATGGACTGGCTTCTGTTACTCATCTTTTGTTTTTCATTCACTAACTCATTCACTCAACACATGTGCACAAAGCCCATAGTATGTGCCAAGCACAATGTTAAGGATTGGTAGATTGGTAAGTGGAATAGACTTTCTCATAAGCTGGTGAAGGAGACAGACTAATATGACACAAATAGATTACGTAATTGTAATTGTGGTAAGTGCTAGGAAGGAGAAACACAGGCAGGCTGCTATGAAAATAAATAGCAGGAGTGGTGAAGGGTCAGAAAATTTCCATGAGGAAAGCTGAGCTCTGAAGGATTAGCTGGATGCAGGGGAGGGGAGATGAGGGAAGCAACGTAAGAGGGAAATAATAGCATGAGGGAAGGGAAAGGCAGGTGAAAAAGCAAGTCTCAAAGATATGAAACCTTAAGAAAAGCAAGCAAACAAAACTAGCTAGAGAAGGTAAAACAGAATACAGTCAAACTGCAGTGGCTCAGAAATGGGTTCCTGAATGTTGACATCTGTGGCCGAGAGTGTATGCAGGCCTACCCACCCACCTGGCTGCTGCCCCTGCCGCGATAAGGCCAGCAAGCACTGTGGAAGGACAAGGTCACCAAGATGATGCCCTAAGGCAGACGGATGCCATGGTGCATTCTTTATAGTATCAATGTAGTTATGCAGTGGTAGAATGGCAAAGTTGGAGGAAGGGCTAAAGCTACAGTTACTGAATTTCCATGATGGGACAGACAACGTAGAGGCACTTTTTTCCTGCTTCACTTAACTTCCAATATCGCTGAGCGATGGAGACTATGTATCTTATGTCCGCAGAGGAACTGCAGCCCTGGGAAGGAGAATTAGAGACGGTGATGAGCTTGCTCAAGTTGGGCTGGTTTCTGGTGTGGGATTTTCATGCTCCTATTCTGCTTCAGATCCTCAGAAGAATCACAGAGCTCATCTGGTCCTGGCCCTTTGTTTTCTAGAGGGGGAAATGGAGACTCACAAAAGTTAAAGACTCTCACATAAGGTCCAGGAATTGGGCAAATGTAGGACTAGATCTCTGCTTTCCCATTGCTAGTCCACACATCTTTTCTGTTTCTGCTGTTTTAATAAACATAGAAAATATACATATACATACTTTCTTGTGAATTATCAGGATGTCAGAAGTATACATAAATTCCTCATCATTTTTTCTTGAGTTCTACTCGTTTTTACCATGAAAACTTCAGTGTTGAAATATGTAGTGAGAAATTCCTACTGTACAAAACAAAATCCCACTAAATGATATGTTTTAAAATGAAGCAAACATGCTTCAATGTATTTTTTAATTTAGATTTTTGTATTTTGAGCTTTCTTAAATAAGGGCATGTTTGTACCATGCCTTTTATATTGTCGTCTTCTACATTCATCTAATAAAATATAAAGTATATTTAAATGATTAGTGTCTGTAATAAAATCTCACATCCTGAGTCAGTGAAATAACACTATGGAAAACAAAGACAGAAAATGGTAAATGTTGCTTCTTCAGAGATGAACTCTACATTTTCTATTGCAAAGTTTCTTCTAATTAATTTTGACTTTAAATGTATCACTTCAACCTTCTGGTCCCTGATTCCGCATCTGGGAAATGCAGTTACGTCTGATGGTCCATATGATCCCTTCTAGCTTCAAAGATGGGTCCTGCAGTTGCACTCACAGTTAGCTCACCTTCCCGTTCTTGGTCAGTAACTCCCAGGCAGCATTCTCACTGCCGGGCCCCTTCATTTTAATTTCCAGCCCCCACTTATTGGGTATTAGAAATGCTAAAGGGAATTTCTGAGATTTTTCAATTCCTGGCCATGAGCGCCCCCTAGGCACACAGAGGTAAACAGTGATAGTTTTGAAAGAAATCAGGATTCTGGGAAGTTGCTGTCTTAACTAAAGGTCAGCACCAAATCCCTGAACTTCCCCTTTTGTGCTGTGAGGCAAGCACTGTGGGACTTTCCTGAATTGGGCAGAGAGGAAACTTGGAAGAGTAAGAAGGAGTAGGTGGCAAGCTCTGTAGTCAACCAGGCCCTGCAGAGGCTTTCTGTAGAGTTATCCCTTCCAACACAGTTCAGGTTAGAATGCAAGAAAATGAGCTGGAGATGCAGCAGATCCTGCTCAGGGGACAGAACTCAGTGACCACACAATGAGTGCATGGGGGCTAAAGAACAGGCTCTTGAAAAACTTTACTGTTAGACAGAGAGTTGTCCTAAGGTTATTAAGCATTAATTATTTGTGTTGCTTGCATGGACCACTTCACCGATATCAGGTGTACATCTCGGCAGAGATTTTGTCTTTACATATGTTCCATTTTTGCTACTTTGAAACTTCTACTGTTTTGGATATGTAGCTCCTATATTCACCGTCCACGTAGCACTGTTTCAAAGTAGCACATATGCATCATACATGCATGTACCTGTGTGTGAATGTGGTGTGTGTGCACTGTATATGTTTGTGTCTTTGTGTGTATATGCACATATGGTGTATGCCCATGTCTGTGTGTTTTTGTGTCTTGTGTGTCCCTCTGTAGTGTGTGTGCACACTGTGTATCTTTGTGTTTTTGTGGCATATGCATGTGATGAATGTGGTGAGTATTGTGTGTGCAGTGTATCTGTGTGTGTGGTAGCAGTGTTGCTGTGTGCTTGTGAGCGGTACATATATCTGTATGTGTATTTGTGGTGTACATGTATCTGTGTGTGTGTTTGTGTGGTCTGTGTACGTATGTGCATGGGTGTTGTATCTGTGCGTTCACTCCTGTGTGCTGGCTCTGGCCCTTTGGGCCTAGATTCGGGTTCCTCTTTGAGGTTCCAGCTTCGGTGTCAGGAAACGAGACTTCCCAGGCCCTGCTGAGGACTGCGCTTCATGTCTGGGGGAGGCAAGCACTTCCTGCGGCAGACACTTAAGAGTCTGCTCCGTCACTGTGGGCTTGGGGGTGTGACATCAGCAGCTTCTGCTGAGGACAGTGTCTGCGGATATCAGCAGAGCCAGTGCACTCTCGGGCCATTATCGCAGGCTTCACGGAGGGGGAGGAGGGTGTTTTTCTCTAAGATAGAGTTTCATTCTTTATTGAAAGGAACACAAAAGGTTGGGGGAGAAAATATCTCTTGGATGAATCAGTCAGGGGTTCTCATTAGGCCCGCCCGTGTCAACATCGTCTGATCCTCTTGCAAAACCAGGAAGAGGTGGCCCTCGTCCTGATCCATAATGTGGGTTTTCCCCTGTATTCCCACCCCACTTCCCGCCTGGTGAGTGCACACAACTCTGCCCCACCCACGTGCATGCTCAGGTCTCCTCTGTTCTCAGTCAGTCACTCTCCTGCCTCCATCCTGGTTCACACTGGAGGAGCAAAGACAAAGCCTTTAAGTGACAGCATTCTAGATCAAGTTTTCTGTTTCATCTCAGGAGGAAATGACTCCCCTAATAGTGCAGTCACACACTGGGTTAGAAGCAAGGAGGAATAAATAACTGGACCTATGATATCCTAGCTATGGTATGACTGATATGTAGCAGCTGTTAAAGTTTAATTTGTTTTTCTGTATACAGGTAATATTATGAAGTTGTATCCATCAGGATCCAATGTAGAAAGTTGAAATTCTCTTAGAATAACATAGAACCTGTTCACATCCCCTTTTCACTCTTTGCTCCATGACCCTGGACAGACAGAGAGCTTCCTTACATTGCTGCCTCACTGATGCAGGACGGACTGCCCACCCTGGTTGCTGGTGGCCAAGTTAGCCTGGAGCTCGTAGCTGAGGCCCTGGGATGTGACACTGAATTCAGTGTGTGGATTGGCTCATTCGGCCTTCCCTGAGGACTCCTAGGTGAGGAGTTCGGGAAGCTGAGCATCTTGCTTCCCGTTGTCCTCTCAGTAAGAGTTCTAGAAGTAAATTATCCTTGCAAAGTAGCTATGCTGAACATAAGATGTATGAGGTCCTCTTTTGGAACCACACTGGCCACGTTGGCCACGTTTTGGTGGCCAGCTGAATTGGGGACCCATGAGTCTTCCTGTGCTGGTGCCCTGAAGCACCTTCTCCAGCTTCTGGCTTCAGGCTTTTAGACGCAACAACAGCTTTTTGATTCCGGCAAGGCTCCAGGGTGCCCAGAGGTGGGAATTCCTCTGGTAAGTCATTTTTATATTGTTTAGGGATCCCTAGTCTAGGACCTAGTCCTTTGGGTCTTGTAGTAATTTTGTCAGCACTTTATTCCCAGATTAAGTCCCTTCCGTGTTACTGCAAATAAAGCAATTTCAACTTCCTGCGCTGAATTCTGAAGGATACAACTTTACAACATTACTTGTGTATAGAAGAACAAATTAAACTATAACAGCTACCACATGCTAGTCATAGTATAAATTCAGATTTTTACAGATGCTTAGTTCCATTATCCCAGTAAATCATGCATCCCTGAAGCGACCTAATCAGGTACGATTCTAGATCTCTCTGCCACAAAAGGCCTGCTGTCTAACCACTACCCATACTGTTCATTCTGGGGGACTTTGCAGTTTGGCAGGATGCATTCAGGTCCAGCACAGTGTGAGAAATGCTGAAAGTAGCTGTGGGCCCAGGGCTGTGGGAGCCCAGGAGAGAAACTTTAACTCTGCCTTGGGCTTAGGAGTTCAAGATCATGTCTACTTTCCACCTTGGCAAGGGGTCACGTCCTGTAGATTCTCTATGATGCTGGGTGCCTCTGCCTCATAGCTCCAATGGGAGACATGCTTCTCAAGTAATCATGATTTGGGAATGCCAGGTCCGAATGTCTGCAAAGGTAATTATCCTTGTGTCTGGCGAGTCATCACAAGAGCTGGAACTTTCAGATTCTGGTGGGACTCGTTCCTGATGGCTGCTAGAGAAGTCCACAGGGCCATCAAATCAGCCCGCCTGGGGCAGTGACTGTTTTCATCCTCAGCCCTGCTCTCTCCCAGCTTCTCACGAGGCTCCTCTGCAGTAGCATCACCTTGCTGAGAGCACCTTGGGGTCAGGACTTTGTTTTAAGCTTGTTCCTCTAAAATCTATGACGTTTCAGATGTTCAGTGAATGAATGAATGAATGAATGAGTTCCATCATCTGGTGTCTGGAGAGTTTGTCTCCTAGTCCCAGCTCTCTCACACCTGCTTCTGGCTGCCATTGGTCACTCACACATCTGACCTTGCACATTTCCCCCTCTTCCAGCACTGGGAAGACTCAAGCTTGCCTTTCTTGAGGTTTTCTCTTAATGTCAGTGAAAGAATATGTCTTTCTAGGAATGGAAATACTTTATCCTTTACTGTAGTGCAAAAGCTTATGTGCAAACTCAAGTTTGGGGCTTCTTATATGCTTTTGAAAGGTCCTTGGATCCAGAGACAAACAGGACCTTTCTTCTGCTGTGTCTCCACAAGGAAGACTCATCCCAGCAACCAGTAATAGCTGGTCTTCCTTTATTAGGAGCACAGGACCTGGGTTACAGGAAATAAGTAGCTTTTGAATTTATATACTTTGTAACTTACAAAAGGTTTTTAATTTTTTTAAAAAATTGATAATCGTACTCACAAGACATTGTCCTTGTTTTGATGAGTAAGCTGGAGCCAAGGTCCCACAGCTAGTCTATCAGTGACTCAGCAGGTGCATTTTGTAGTTTTCTTTGCAGTTAAACCTTCCCCCAGAGTGGTTGGACAGCGGGCAAGGACATCTCTTTTTGTGCTTCCTCTGCTTACCTGATGCATGTGTGGGGAACTCTGTCCTTAGCTGGATGCCGAGCACAAGCCTATGCCTTAGCAGAAGTGATAGAAGAAGAGCTCACTGAAGAGTGGACCCAGATACAGGGACTCTGGCTTCCTGGCTCACACCCCTTCTTCCCAGGAGTCATGACACACTGCTGAATTTCCAGGTTATGAGCCATGTACAGTTTTACAACTGAACAATGAATCAGGAGCCTAATTCTTGAGCACATTTCCTAACTCCTAGTCCTTACTTTGTGGCTCTTATGTCACCACATTTCACCCCATGGTGACATCCTTAACAGAATCTTGGGGAAAGAAGTGGTCAGGGAATTACAGGAGATTCTGCTCCAGGGACAGCTGTTAGATGTTGTCAAGGGAGCAAAAGTCACCACAGATGCATACATTGGATTGTCACAGGTCAATGGAACCTAAGATGTTGCAGTATTTTACAGGGCACATGAAAAGGGGTCTAAGAAACTAATCACCTCCCGGAAGGCGAAGTGATGAGGGGAAGTTACAGTGGAGAGAATGAAGCATTCTTAAAATGATGACAGTCAAAATTACATACATATACTGTAGTACTTGACAATTCTAGAAACTTTCTTATGCATGTCAGCATAAAGGCTTTGTGAAGAAGGCAGAGAAAGACATTCAAGCCAGCCCGGACAACTTAGGGAGATCTTGTCTTAAAATTATTAACGAACAAGCAAACAAACAAACAAACAAATGAACAAGGGATGGGGGTGTAGCTCAGTGGCAGAACGCTGCCTAACATGTGAGAGGTCCTCCCTAGATTCAATCCCCAGAAATAGGTAAAAGAAAATGGGTATACGGTACCATCAATTAAAAACATTTATGGAGCTGGGTATGGTGGCACACACACCTATAATCCTAACACTTGAGAGGCAGAGGCAGGAAGATCACCTTGAGTTCAAGAGCAGCCTGAACTACATAGCAAGACTCTGTCAGAAAAAAAACAATAAGTAAATAAATAAATAAATAAATAAATAGTCCAAGTTATCTGATTCCAATCTCTACCTGCTTATGTGGGATCTCAGCCTCTTGCAAATTTTCCTTGGATTAGTTCTGGGAGTCCCCAGGAGATATTTCACGTACACTCAGAAACAAGGCCACTCACAGAAGTTTTCCTGCAGGTGACTGCTCTGGGTCATGGCTCTGGATCCAGCAACACTGACACTGCCTCCCTGAAGCAGGCTCTTTCTTATCATTCGACCAGGCCCAGCACTTCCTTTGTACATTTCAAGTCCACAGGCTCTCAAACACATTTGCATCAAGGGATCGTGACTCCTTCTTCATGGAATTGCACTTTGTTAGAGGCCACTGAAGCAGCATTATTATGATCCTACTGTGATAAGGGTTAATTCAGATGCCTAGGTCAGTTTTTATGTATTCAGAGGTGGACTTGGGACAGATGAATTTAACAGCCATGAAGTTCCACTTAGTATCTTAGTTCTAGGACTTCTTTACTAGCTTTTCAGTCTATCAGTTCTCAGTCAGTCTGAACTCAAAGGGAGACAAGTACATGTCTAGTTAAATCCTGTTCAAACTGAGGAACCAAGCAGAGTTGGGTAGCTCATAATTCCTCAGATCTACACATGATTATTTGAATAGAGAGGAACCCTTATTGTAAAACCTTTTGGTAGCTCAGGCAATATAGTGGAAGCAGTAGTGATCCAGTGATAAACCAGATGGAACAATTCCCTTCTCTTGGATTTTAAAGTCTATCTCAGTAATGGCGAACCTTTCAGAGACCAACCCAAAGCCACTTATTTATCTCAAAGTGCCAGCACTACAGTTCTACCTGAATATCCAATGCCCGGCTCCTTGGGTGATTTAGTTCACGTGCAGATAGACAGGGAAGGTGCGCCACTGGTCTAGCTGGGCAATGTCATAGATGCCTGGTTGCCTCTTTATCTAAAATGACTCTTTCCTGGGAGGCTGATCTGCCTTATTCAGTCTGCTCCCCCACTTCCTTAGCCCTTATCTTCCCACCTATCACTTGAAAGGCAACTTTTTAAAAACTAAATTTTCATTCTGAGATAATTGTAGATTCAAATGCAGTTTTAAGAAATAATATAAAGCAATGATGTGAACCACTTACCTCTTTTCTCCATCTTACAAAACTATAGTACAATATCACTCATGACATATTAACAGCGACCTAGTCAAGATACAGAATATTTTCATCACAATAAGAACTCACATTTCCTTGCAATCACTGGTCCAGGGCATTGATTAATCTGTTCTCCTTGTCATTTAAAGAAAGTTATATCAATGGAATTATACAGTATACACTTTTTGGAACAGACTTTCTTCACTTCATGTAATTCTCTAATTTTCTGGAAATTCTTCGAAGTTGTTTATCAATGAGTAATATTCCCTGGTATGACCAAATCACTGTTTAACCATTCACTTGTTGGAGGACATCTGAATTGATTTCAGCTTTTGATATTAAGAATACTTCTGCTATTTTACAGTCTTCTGTGTGAATATAAGTTCTCACTTTTCTGGCAGAAATATCCAGAGTGTAATTGCTGGCTCATATGGTGGCTTTATGTTGGTTTTTGTAAAATTTGCTGAATTGTTTTCAAGTGTGTCTGTAACCACAAAGCTATAGCGATCCCTTTCCTGTCCTCGTTGTGGTCCGGAAAGTTTATATGTGTAATCTCATAGACACATTATTGTAATTCTCGTGAGTTAATTCCAATCAAGCACTTCTGGTGCAACCACGGTGAGAATAAAGACACTGAGACATATTTATAATTATGGGTGGCTAAGGGGTCCTAAGTCTGACCAGGATGAAGGTTCATTGGAACAAAGACCTTGAACCAGGGCTTAACCTAGATTTTATTAATTCATGAAGAAGGGAGTGGCTAGAGGATGAGTAACTGAGAACGGTGGAAATTGCATGAGTACTTTGAGTTGGGCTAGCTAGGAGGCCAGAAAGCACCTCTGCAATATGCAGAGAGAAGAATATGCACACAGACCAATCTGCATAACACAATCAAGGTAGCATTTAATGTTTAATGGGCGGTACTTCTCCTCTGATGTGCAAACTTCTCTGACCTGGGAAGTCATAACCTCTTATCCCAAGGCACAAACCCAGTTGACAGCCCTGGAGTGGTGGCTCTGCCATCCTGACCTGCTCAACCATGTTTAGGGAGACACTGGGGCAGGGAAACAGTGACTGTCACCTAGCTTCAAAGATTATGCATCAGCACCTCAGTCAGCCCTATTTACAGTGCTTAGAGCTAATTGAAGCAAAAAGGAAATAGCTTAGCCAGCTTGCACATATCAGTACATGGACATAGTTTAGCCAAAGTGGAGGTAAACTGCTCTTTATTCAAGGAGAGTTGTCCAGGTGGTCCTCCACACTGAGCATTTTCATCAGCAATGTATAAGTGATCCTGTTGCTTCACATCCTCATCAGCAAATAAAAATTTGGTTACCCCACAAAATCACCAGGGATTCCACACAAATGGGCAATCCCACAAGGGACACTGATTGTACAACCCAATGCCCCAGCAGTCTCTTCGGTGCTTTGCAAATTAACTTCTATTCAGTCATCTCTGGCTATGTCCAAACATGCCTGATGCCTCGGAGTGGCTAGCCAAAACCTTAGGCTTGAGCTACAAGTTCTTCATGTAGCATGATGTTTGAGGTTTTATGCTGTTGTCTCATCTAAAGCACTGTGTCACCCTAGGTCTCCGGCTAACAGGTCCCAGAGATCAGTTTGTACCATGTAACCTCAATGCCCCGCCATCTGACATAGGGGAGATTGTGCTAGTTGTATTGAGACATTCCAATCCATTTGTTTGTTTTTACTATTTTAAACCCCATCTGAAGGTTCTCTTCTATGGCCACTGCACCCTCTGTGGAGGTGGCAGTGATCTCTCTAACCTATTAGGCCTCAACCTGGCGACACCTTTGCAGGCACTACTCTAGGTGCTACAGATGGAACAGTGAACCATCATGGAAGGTGCCTTCTTGCATGGATGTTTCATTATGTGAAAGGGACACAGGTGTAAAAGAAGCAAGGTAATTTCCGACAGTGATAAATTCTACAAAGATGATACATGGGTCAATGTGATAGACAATGTAGTATGGGAAACTCCAAGGAGCTGAGTTTTGTCAGTATTAGAATTTCTGCAGGCTTCTTATCCCTCCCCCCCAAAAAACTAACCTTTTCCATTTCTTCCACAGTTTTTTAATGTGATATGTTTTCTGATTTCAAGACAACAGACTTCACCAGCAATGGTTTCTTTTATATTTTAAATATCTGAATAATTTGGTTCTTTGAACTAGGCATGTAACTCCAAATGTGCGCTATAAATACAATGAGGATACTTCTTTCCTTCATTTGGAAACCACACACTTGTGAAGGCAGCCAAAGACTGCAGAGACCCTTTTTCAGGCCCTGTACTTGTTGATTCCATGTTTGTTGTGAGTTAGTATCTGTGAGGTTCTCTGCAATTGAGTACTAGAAGTAAAACTGCTCACATCTTGTGCTACTCCAAATGACTTTTTTTAAAGCAAGAAATTTTTTTAAAGCAAGAAATTTGATTCCATGTTTGTTGTGAGTTAATATCTGTGATTCCATGTTTGTTGTGAGTTAATATCTGTGAGGTTATCTCTGCAATTGAGTACTAGAAGTAAAACTGCTCACATCTTGTACTACTCCAAATGACTTTTTTTAAAGCAAGAAATTTACATAGATAATGTGCAAAACTTTGTTTCAATAATTTCAGCTTGGGGGGTGCTTCTGCCAGTTGAGCCTGCCGTTTAACATATTAGGTACCTCTCCCAGCTTCGGGTCATCTGTGAGTGTGATAGCATGCACTCTCCAACCAAATCTCCCTTTCTAGTGTTGAAGAGTACAAAAAACTGAGGCACACACACCACGTGTTCAGACTCATAGCATCCACTTAAGTCACGTTAGCCTTGGTTGCTTAGTGAGTTAGGAAGTCACCGTACGTTTCTCCATGTTGCCCTTGAGAGTATTATGAGATTTTGACAAAATGTTTCACGAAAATCAAACTATACTACATTACCTGCTTGGTTTGATCTTTTTTTTTTTTTTTTTTTTTGTGGCACCGGGGATTGAACTGATGACCTCGCACTTGCCAGGCAGGTGCTTAGGTCACTGAGCTAGATCCCTGGCCCTCTTGCTTGGTAATTCCATCCAAAAAAGCAAATTAGTTTTATGGGACCTGTTCTTAATGCTTTCAAATTAGCTTCCATCATTTGTACATCATCTGCCTCAAATAGCTATATTTTTTCTTGTCCCTCTAGCTCTAAACACAACAAAAACAATAACTGTCATCAGAATCTCTGCATGTCTCAGCTTTGCTTGCAACTGTTATTTTGGGGATCTTTTGTCAATTTTTTTGTGCTAATTCTTTTAAAACTTAAGTGTCCCGAACAGCCACATTGTTAATTTCTCTGTATTGTTTTCTGCATACACACACACACACACACACACACACACGCACACATGCTTGGATCATTATAATGATATAAATGCTAATTTTTATAATCTTTCAAACCCCTTGACATGACTTGTTTCTTGGAAGTACTGGTTATAGAATTATTCTCTTTTGCCAGGCATGGTGGCTCACGCCTGCAATCCCAGCACTCGGGAGGCTGAGACAGGAGGATCGCTGTGAGTTTGAGAACAGCCGGGGCTACAAAGTGAGCTCAAGGCCAGCCTGAATGGCATAGTGAGACCCTGTCTCAAAAGCACCAGGGCTCGGGATCTAGCTCAGCGGTCTAAGCGTCTGCCTGGCAAGCGCAGGTTGTGAGTTCAATCCCCCGTGCTGCAAAAAAAAAAAAAAAAAAGAATTACTCTCTTTTCTTTTTCTTTTATGAATTCTACTTTTTTCTTTTGTGTGTGTTATTGTGGAGGTGGGTACTGGGGCTTTGTGCATACATTCTTCAACTGAGCTACATTCCCAGCCCTGAAATCTACTTTTTTAAAGTTTAACTATGTTATGGGACTATAACACAACACAGTTTCTTAAGAAACCAGGTTAACAAATGGGCTTTGGAGTCAGGTAAATGTAGGTTGGGCCTTCAGGCTCTTTATGATTAGCTCTGTATTTTGCACTAGTTAATCCGTTTAACCCTCGGTTTCTTTTGTCAAGTGGGAATGGGTTTACAAAACTGCAAGAGGATTAAAAGTGGTAATTCCCAGCATGTAGTCAATGAATGTTAATTTTTATAATTATTTCAAGTATGTATTACTGTGACTAAACGTGTTATATGCTCAATAAATGATAGTAAGCTATTATCATTTTTCATTGTCCTTGTAGCTTCCATTTATTATCTTTATAAATTAAGATTGAATGATGTTCTATGCCATGAAGTTATCATTTCATCAAACTTCTTCCATTTTAAGTAGGAAAGAATTCATTAGATTCATTTTTTCTCAGACTGTTAGTCTTTCTGGTATTCAAATAGATCCCTTCTCTATTGTCAGTTTTCTAATCTGTATTTGCAAATGGTCTTTTATATTCTTAAATACTCCTGCAGTTTTATCATTCCATTTCTCTAATCTTTAATCTTTCCCCAAAAGTTTCTATCCTCTTCAGTACTGATATTCCTAGAAAAGTAAACAATTTCATTATATATTATAATTTTTCCACCTTTCAACCAGTTGTTGTTTTTGGCAGTGGGGAGTCTATCATAAGATATACACACTAATAATGACAGAGAATACATTGTATACTCTATCCTTGAATCACTTCCTAAAACCCAAGTTCTTCTCTTTCAAAGCATGCTCTCCTGTTTACATGAACTGTCATGTTCACACTTACTATCCTGACTGTGTTAATCAGCTTTCTATTGCTATGAGAAGATACCTCAGGTAATCAGAAAGGAAAATACTTATTTTGGCTCACGGTTTCAGGTGGATCAGGGCATATTCACCTACCCCATCATGTTGGGCCTGTGGCGAAGAAGAATCCCATGGAAGCTGGTACAGAGTGGAGCAGGGCTATCAACTCACAGAGGTGGAGAAACAAAGAATGAGGAGGGGCCACCTCATAGTTTACAATGTCTGCTTTATGTGTACATCCCAGTGACCAGTGACATGCCTTCCTCTAGCTATAGACCCCACCTCCTAAACATTCGCCTATCACTCAATAGTGCCATCAGCCACGAAGCCTTCAACATAATGAGATTTGGGGGGATACTTAATATTCAAGTCATGACACATACTTTTGCCACCACAACTTTCTCATTTTCTTCTAAGACCAGCTGAGGATATTCACTATTGTCTTTTTAACACCTGACATTCTCCATCATACTGTCATGTATAGTTATGTTTTATCTGAATCATTTTCTCTCTCTTCATCAAATGTTATTGTGAAGTGCTTTTTGATCAGTTAATGAATCTCTTACCACACTGCTCTTTTCCTTTTCTGCCTTTTGCCAAGAGCCTATGGCTCTTATTATTGTAAGCCACAGTCCAGGAAAATCAAATGTGTTTTTTTGACTTGTTTACGAAGATAACACTTCCTTTCCAACATCTCCTTTTCATTACTAGGTCAT
Organism: Cuniculus paca; assembly: GCA_004365215.1. Classification (NCBI taxonomy): domain Eukaryota; kingdom Metazoa; phylum Chordata; class Mammalia; order Rodentia; family Cuniculidae; genus Cuniculus; species Cuniculus paca. Next base: position 25,094 of record RJWT010004838.1, read on the forward strand.
TACATTAAACTGGAATATGGGATAAAATGATCTTCAAAATGAATCCTCAGTGTGTGGCCATTAGCTACACATCATTTCACAGCCGTCTGAAAAAGCACACCCCAGGTTACTGTGAGTTGTTTTGTCCCTCTCCATGAAGTGGCAGTGGGTAGGGTCATCAGGCTTGGAAACTCTTGGAGGACTTTTATATTTCAAATACCCTGTTAAAAAGTCAACAAATCAAATTGACAACAATTACAAACATTATTTTGTCCAATTTTTAAAAACTAGACGTATTTGAATGTGTGTTTGTACATAATGAAACATGTTTGAAATGATACTGATGTAGAATTTGAAATCGTATTTAATATTATAGAAAAGTGTTTTCCCCCCTGCTGTTTTGATGGCCTGAATGTTCTGAGAACAATGTTACCCTGCTTTTTTGCTCTTACTAAGGAAGAACCTAACCTAACTATAACTAAAACCTAATCATTGACTGCTCTCCTCAACTAGGACTTCTTCCTGTTGAGTCCTGGGATGATGTGAGATGACATTAAAGCTTTATTTTGTTTATCCTCTAGGAAACTCCTTCAAGATCAAATTTTTAATGGTTCTATTATTTCACCACTTAGATTACCATTTGCTATTCTCTCCCATTTTCCTTAATAACAAAATATAATTTTATTCTAGATAGCCATTTACCAGCTCAGGAGTAAAACTGCTGAATTATACAAAGTAAACATTTTTATGGCTTTTGTTGTTTATTGCTGTCATTTCCAAAAGATTGTATAGATTTATACTACTATGATCAGTGTATGAGACTGTTTCCCCTCATATTTTACAAACCGCGTATTTCCCTCTTAAGATTCTTTTTTTTTCTTTTCCTTTTTCCCCAAATCAATAAAGATCTTTTATTGCATCATTAAACTATCATGGCTTGGTCTTACAATCCAGAAGCTTGTTTCCGTGGCTGGATAACTCTTGGATCTTATTCATCAGGCTGCTGAAGTGTTCCCTTTTAGGAACATAGATACCGTTCAAAAATTTTCTGATATCCTTGTTTTTGACTGTTGCGACTTGCTGAATCAAAGCAGCTGAATTTGAAACAAGCTCAATGTCGTTTCCTTCAAGGATTAGTTCATTTTTCTGGGCTTGGGATACTAAGCAAGCAACACCTGCCCTCATGCAAACCCAGTGAATGTGTTTTTCACTCAAGAAATTCTGGATTTTGACAAGAACCCATTCTCCTGCGCAGGCCTCATCTTGTAATGGAAGCCCAGGGTAACACCCTCGGTCATGCTCTGTACATGACCTCAGATCACGGGAGCAGTAGCCAGTTCCTTTCTGCTTCCCCACTGTTTGTCAACCCAGAGTCTCTTCTTTTTCTTTCCAAGGAGACTGAGTTCTATACTGATATGGTTGAGTCCCTCTGCAGGGCTCCTCTGGGCCCCTTTACAGTAACAGTGAGTTCCTTCAGAGTGATGTTGACATTTTCTGGAATATAGACACTGAGAATGGTCTTCATTCTTGTGGGAGATGAGACACAGAGTGCTTAAGAGTCTTTTTCTAAGTAATCTTTGTTACAGATTATGTCAACTAGAACTCAGATTGTTCCAGTCCTGACATTCTTCATCTTATGTATACAGTACACACTTCTCCTAACAAAAAAGTTCATATACAACAATAGAAACAACAAAAGTTCTTTTGTTTGATCCTCAACATAAAAATACTGAGGTGTATAATTTAATGAAAGGCCAGGGATTTAGCTCAGCAGTATAAACTGGCAAGTGCAAGGTTGTGAGTTCGATCCCCAGTACAAAAAAAAATAATAATTTAATGAAATACTAATTTTATTCAAGTTTATTAGATTATCATAGAGAAAGAAAACCAAAAGCAAAATTATATCTGAAGTAGTTATTACGTTGGTAAATTTTAACGTTCAATATGCAGACTTACTTGTACATGCGTGATTCTTTGCAAATGCGACATGGCTGGTATTTTACCTCTTTTAAAGAATCAAAGATCTTGAGAACAGGCATTCCTGTCTTCTGTGCCTTTTACAGGCAGAGACTCATAGGGTATTAGAGCTGAAAGGAGCCTCAATGGTTCCCTTTTCCTCTTTTTCTACAGATGAGGAAATGGAGTCCTGGAAATGTGGAAGGACTTGTGCAGGGCTAAAAGGGCATTAGACTCCATACAACCTGCCCCTATTTCAGTGCTCCTACCAGTGCCTGCCCTGAAAGGTCAACCTAGAAGAAAAGAGAGTCCTGCCTGTCTTATTTAGTGCAGGCTTATTCGAAATGGCTCTCCAAATGATGTATGATCAGACTTTGCATCCCAACTTTCCATTGGCTGGTTTTTCACACCTCATCATTCAAAGCAGATACATACTTTGAGATGTAAGAAAAATATATTTAGCTTAATGCATTCATATTGCCTTTATTTTTAATGAATTTATATGAAATAGAAACATTCAGATTAATAAATAAGGATTTAAATAGAAATATGAAATTAAAAAAAGAGAAACAATTTCCATCTATCATAAGAGGCAGGGCAATGGCTGGGACTGAATATAAAATTTGATCAAGACTTTATGGCAGCCTGAGGTGAGGGATAAAGAAAGGAAAAAAACAAAAAAGAAAAAAGAAAAAGAAAAGAAAAAGATATGGGATAATTCTTATTAGCAAACAGGGTTCCCTTCCTTATCTGCAGTTTGCTTTCTGTAGTTTCAGTTACCTGTGGTCAACTGAGGTCCAAAAATAATAAATGGAAATTCCAGAAATAATTTATAAGTTTTGTGGGACTGAGTATGTTATCATCCTAGCACTGACCACCATGAATCATCCCTCTGTCCAGAGTATCCATACTGTATATGCTATATACCCATTAGAAGCTATTTAGTAGTTGTCTAGGTTACTGGATACACTGTTACGATGTTAAAGTGCTTATGTTCAGGTAATCATTATTTTTACTTCATATAGCCCCAAAGGACAAGGGTAGTGATGCCAGAAACTTAGATATGCAAACAAGAAGCTGTAAAGTGCTTTTTAAAAGTGAAATATGAAAGTTCTTGACTTAGTAGGGAAAGAAAATTTATGCTAAATTCTAGGATAGAACAAATCTATCCTCAAAATGGAGAAAGAAATAGACACTTGTGCTAGTTTTGCTGCTGCACTTTAAGCTGTAAGATTTCTAACCATAGTGTGGGATAGGTACCTAGTAGAAAGGCTTCAGACTTGCGTACGTAAGTATAAGAAAGAACATAGTACTGTATAGAGGTTGTTACTATCCACAATTTAGGACATCTGCTGAGGATCTTGGGACATACTCTCTATGGAAAAGGGGGGATTATTGCATTAAATGATATAGGGTTCTTAATATTCATCTCGTTGTGAATGATGAATTAGAATTTATCAGACTCATTCTTGTGACAATTTTTGACAAAACAAAACAAATATAGAATAGCATAAAAATATTTCCTTGGGATGGTGAGATAATGTGGTTCAAGTTCATAGATTTTTGGTAGTCCAGGATAAGATGGGAATAACACCTAAAATATTTAGAGATATCATGTCTCTTAGACTTAACCGAATGCATAATAAATGCAGTAACTCTTAGTTGGATTTTTAATAAACATTGATGATTGAGATTAGATTTTCAAGAGTGTGTTCTGTTCTGCTAATTAAAGACAGATACACATATTTTGCAAACCAGACGAATGGGCAAAAGGTCAACATTTGTTATAGCAATGGAGGAGTCTACTAATAATCCTATGTGGAAAGAAGGCAGGTTTCTCCCAAGTGCAGAAGATCCCTTAGAATTTGTGTTTAATGGATATTCCACAATTCCCTGGGAAGGAATGACATGAGTTTTTCAAGTTGGCCATCACAGCCAGAGAAAAACCTCTGTAAGACCTGGGTGTCATTTTTGCTTTTCAATGGAATGGTTTCCTCATGGGCCAATGGAATAAATTAACCAAACAAGCATTCAGGAAACTGTATGATTCACCACCGTAAGGAGTTATAAGACATCAATGAATTCAATCTTAGAGTCTGTCCCATATGAGGACATTTGTTTTTGTTTTGTTATAGTTAATGTTCATCTCCTTTTCCTGGTCAGTACAGTAAAACCATTCTGTCCGCATGTCCACTCAGGCTGTGCCTGCGACTGTGACTGGTATTTCTACAAACTGTGCATTCGCGATTTTAGCAGTGGAGTTAGAATGCAGATTTTTCAGCTTTATCCAGTGATCTACATGGAATTCTTCTACAGCTTAGTTCATAACAAGTGAATGAGAGGGATTTACTCTTCCTATTAACTGGACTCAACATATTTTAAAGGACATTTTTGATTGACTGATGGCCTGATTGTGTTAATTGGATGACTCCTCTTTGGAAACACATGGTCCTGAGGGGATCTTTTATAACATAAAAGATCAGTATAAATCATGAAAGGTCAACATTCAATCAAAAGTTTTTCATATAGTCCCATAACTCAAATGAAATCTTAAGTCCTCAACACGGTCCCTTAGGTGTGTGTGACCTACCTTTGCATTCATCTCCAGCCATTATCTTAGCTCTCTACAATCTCATCATCTTTCCTATCGAAGGACTTTTGCCTCTGCTATTCCTGCTGCCCAGAATACTTGACACCTGGCTAATTCTTTCTGGTCTTCCAGGTCTCAGACCGTATGTCCCTTCCTAACCCCTTGTTTTGGTTACTTTTTTCTCGTTGCTGAGACAAACACCTGACACCAAAATGAAGCAAGGAAAGGTTTATTTAGCTTACAGTTTCTGGGGATTTCAGTCCATAATCAGTCGGCTCCAAGGCAGGGTGGCATGGCACTGGGGCAACACTTCAAGGCAGCAGCCAGAACAAAAGGGGGCAGCCGTTCATGGCGGCTACAAGCGGCAAGAACAAACCACACCAAGAGGAAAATACACGCCCCCATCCCGACCTTACATTGTATGTTGGCTCCACCCCTGGACAGGTGCAGAGCTCACACTGCCAATCCCAGAGCTAGACAACGAGTCAATCATAAATGTTAGATTCAGCTGCTTCCATGACTACATGAGGCTTGGGGGGTCATGTATATACAAACTGTAACATTCCACCCCTGGCTCCCCAAAGACTCATGTACATCCCTTATACAAGAGACATTTAGTCCATCTCCAAGAGTTGCCAAAGTCCTAACAGTTTCAGCATTGCTGAAAAGTCTAAGTCCCAAGTCTCCTCTGAAATCTAAGGCAGACTCTTAGTTGCAAGCCCCTATACAAATGAAAACAAAGTTAAACACTTCCAACATGCAATGGCACAAGATAGACATTACCATTCCAAAAGTTACAAACAGGGGAATACAAAGCATTGGAACCAAAGTCCTGTAGCTGTCTGTCTAGCATCTGAAGCAATCTGTGGCAAATTATGAGCTCCAAAGGGCTTGTGTGGTTCCACCCCTATGGTCCTTCTAGTAGTCACCAATCCCATGGCATCTCTCTTGTGCTGGCTCTGCTCCCCTATTGCAGGTTTCCTTAGATGACCCACACTCCTGGCTCTTCCAAACTTCCGGGGTCTTCATTCTGGCTTCACGCTCACAGCATCACATACTGCCCTCTCAGGTGCACACTGCCTGGCCTTCCAGGCCCTCTGAAATTGGGGTGGAAGCCTCTTTAACCTCAGAACGCGTGCATTCTCCACGCACCTAAAACCAGCACCACATGGATGCTGCCAAGGTCTGTTGCCGGCTGGAGCAGTAGCCAGGCTTTCCCCTTTCTTGGCCATAGAGGTCGAGTTCCTGGATTGCTGGGCACTCTGAACCTGATTGCAAGGAACAGATTCTCTATGTTGCCATTTTGGAACCTCCTGTGGCCTCTGTCGCCATTCTGGAATGTGGCACTCTGCAGCTTTCTACCCCGGGCAAGGTCTTTCACTTTTGTATCTTTGAGGGTAAAGCGTGGAGACCGCTGCCTCTTCCTGTGATGCCTGTAGGCCATCTTTTGTATTCTGTTCCTTTTCAGCAATCAAGGTTTTAGCTCTATCTTTACAGTCCACAGCTTTCCGACCAAACTCACAACATTTTAAATCACCAAGCTGGGCTCTTTGCTCTTGATTTCCAATGTAAATCTGGCTAAAAGCCCCCAACAATAGCCATGCCACTGCCTCAACATTTGACTGCCTTGAAATTTCCTTTGCCAGATTAATCAGGCCACTGCCCTTAATCTCAGTCTCAGGCAAAGTCTCTGGACATGAGCAGAATGCAGACAAACTTTCTGCCAAACCATAACACACATAGTGTGGAGCCCAACGACCAATGCAGTCCTTCTTCCCAGCAGAAACCTCCTGAACCTGGTCTTTACCGGCAGGCTCTCTATCAGCCTTCTGGTCTCCTGAGCTCTGACCAGAATCTCCCCTACAGAACAGCCTAAGCTGTTCCAGGGCTTCTCTTTCAGGCGACATCTCCGAACCTTTCCAAAGTCTTCCCACAAACCATTCCCAAAGGCTCTTGAACCACATGGTCAGGTACAGTCACAGCAACGACCCCACTCCACAGGTACCAAATTTTGTTTTGGTTACTTTTCTCTCGTTGCTGAGACAAACACCTGACACCCAAAGTGAAGCAAGGAAAGGTTTATTTAGCTTACAGTTTCTGGGGATTTCAGTCCATAATCAGTCAGCTCCAAGGCAGGTTGGCATGGCACTGGGGCAACACTTCAAGGCAGCAGCCAGAACGAAAGGGGGCAGCCATTCATGGCGGCTGCAAGCGGCAAGGGCAAACTGCGCCAAAGAGGAAAACACGCCCCCATTCCAACCTTACATTGTATGTTGGCTCCACCCCTGGGCAGGTGCAGAGCTCACACTGCCAATCCCAGAGCTAGACAACGAGTCAATCATAAATGTTAGATTCAGCTGCTTCCATGACTACATGAGGCTTGGGGGGCCATCTATATACAAACTGTAACACCCCTTTTCCATCCCAAATTTGACTCCCTAGTTATACTCTCTCATGCTGCCCTATACCTTCCTTGGTAACATTTACCGCAGTTTTAATGATTACATTTATTTGAGTAGTTACTGTTAGGTTTCTTAAGAGCGGCGCAGAGAAACAGAAGGGTACTCGGCGCAGTGGAAAAGCAGGCAGAGAAACAGAAGTTAGAGTACTCGGCGCAGTGGAAAAGCAGGCTTTATCCAAGGGAAGAATTTATTGGGGGAGGGGTTGAGGACGCGGAGGGAAAAGCGTTCTGCCTAGGTGGCTTAACGAATTTCCCCCAC
>RJWT010004839.1:0-32321 GCA_004365215.1 Cuniculus paca
AATCTTAGATCATGAGAAAACTGAAATTTATTTTCCATGTTTGAAAATATGTGTAACTGAAAGACATTGGATACTTTTACTACCAAAAGTTTTTAAATCCAGGGTTCATATTCTTGTTTAATAATTTCCAAAAATTAAAACTAGTAAATTTTTAACATCATATTAGCTCTTGTGACTGGAAGACAAATAAACTACGTTATTTTTCAAGACTGGAAAATGGAGCACCAAAGGTTACTTTAATATCTTTTATCTTACTATGCTTACAAGTTCAAGGTATTAATATAAAGTGCAAAACATCCTTCAGTTTTCTAATTTTCATTGATGTTCTATAACATCAATCAATATTATCCTACTTTTCCCTATTTTAAAGACAGCACCAAAATTCTGTCCTGTTGGAGTCTTCTTATAGTGCAATAAACACAACAAACTTTCTTTGACAACTCGGTAGTTTTAATTGTTACTCGCGCACCTGATTCTTGACATTTCTCATACCTGATTCACTTAGAAGCCCATTGGCTAAAATGACACAATCACTACATGCAATTTGCTAATTTCATTTACATTTTGCTACAGAAAACAAAATAATTTATGAAAAATTTGTGATTATGTTGAAATTAAGCCACATATCAATAATAGGTGATACTGTATTATGAAATTTTATTTTTTCTAGGTAATATATGTAGTTCACAACTACCATATCTTCTCTTTTACTGAAGTATTTTGTGGTAAACTATGACATATTATCAAAAAAGTGCAGCAAACACATTTATGTACATACAGAAATATATGAAAATATCTGAGTCTACCTGCAGAATATATGAATGCTCATTATCATAGTTTTGAAGCCTTTATGAAAACTTTCACAATGAAAAATTTTGGAAATTTATCCACTTAAAAGTACTGTAGAAACACATACTGGACTTACTGCCTTCTGATTTTAAAGTAATTTCTCTCTTAGGTGATTAATCTGAGATTCCTGTGACTTACTAAATTTCGGTATTTCATATTTCAGGTTGAGTATCTTTGCACTAATCCACCAAAGCACCTTTCCACTTTACTCAAATTCTGATAATCATAAATCTGAAGATAGATATTTAAATCACATTTTTTAATCAAATGTTTCACATTATTCTCTGAATAGAGCCTTTGGGGGAAAATTGACATCAACAAGTGTATGTACATACGTATTTATGTACATGGGACATATACTTATTTACAAGTAAGTGGTATACTCTTCTAGTATTTAGGGTGAGAGAAAAGATCATATAATAAAGAGACATATTGTTGTTTAAATGGAAGAAGTAGTATTTGATAAGCTTGAAAATGAGACAGTTTTCTCCTGAAAGCTTTGATGAAGCACATGAATCACTGCCTCTTGGCTTCCACAGTGTTATTAAAATTTGGAAAGGAGAAAATGGAAAGCATAGCTCACATCTTAATCTGGAAAAGGCATAAATATCATGACATTGACATCCAGACTTTCAATCAAGAAAATGGGAAACTTATTCAGAATTGACAGCTCACTTACTTTATATTCAATTTAAACTTACTATTCTTAAGATTCCAGAAGAACCACCACAAATCTAGTGTCAAAAAATGTTAAATATGAACAAGATTGTCACCCAATGGCAAGTACCATATATTTCACTCTTAAAATAAAAGGTAGGGGAGATATATGATTAGATGCCCACTAATAATGAATTGTATTGACATTTGCAATAGTAAATAACCCACAGGAAATATTCATAATAACTCTTCCTGTAGTTATAGTTCTCATATAAAATATATATGCATATATATTTTAAAACTATATTGAATGTGAGTAGACAATTTTGTGTATATAAATCTCTAAATACAAGAATATGATCATGTGTATGTATATCTTTATATATGTTCAGTTGTACTAATTATATATGATATATCTATTCTTTATATATGTATGTGTATACACTCATATATATATACAGTATATATGTCTTTATGCATTTCTGTATTTCTTAATCTTTATTTCATCATATTTCAATACAAGAGAGCAGAAATCATTTCAAGTGTTTAAAATACAAGAGAATTTAAAACAGGTCTGTGATTACAGAGATAATTTGAACTGAAAGATCATTAGTAAAGAATGTAGAGATACCTATAGGGCTGGCCTTGTAACTAAGTGATAAAGTGATGGCTAAGCATGCAGGAGGCCTTTAATCAACACCTAATACTAAATATAACAACAAGCAATGTAGATTAGCGACAGCAGAGAGCTACTCCTTCTTTTTTTTTGGCACCGGGGATTGAACTCACGACCTTGCACTTGCCAGGCAGGCGCTTAGACCGCTGAGCTAGATCCCCAGCCCTGTTTTTGAAACAGGGTCTCACTATGCCGTTCTGGCTGGCCTTGAGCTCACTTTGTAGCCCAGGCTGGTCTCGAACTCACAACGATCCGTTTGTCTCAGCCTCCCAAGTGCTGGGATTAAAGGCTTGAGCCACCATGCCCGGCTAAAGAGCTACTCCTTCTATAAAGATTAAAGGAAACACAGTTATCAGTATAATTTCAAAAATAAAATTAATTTGGAGACAAAAACATCAAGGGCTCAAGAAGAGTCAGGAAAGTCAAAAGTCTTATTTATAATTTTGAAATCCTAAGAGGACAATTTACTGTGAGGTTGATTTTACTAGTAATTTATGTGAAAGGACAGTAAGTTGTTTTGTTTGTTTGTTTTGTTTTGTTTTTGTACCAGGGATCAAACTCATGACCTTGCGAGGACAGTATGTTTTATGGAATAAAATGAGGAAATGCTGAAAACAGCCAAGCATTTTATTAGTGTGAATGTTTGCAAGTAGGAAAGGCTTTCTAATGGCTTGCAAGTACATTTAGAAGCATATCTCTGGAGTGTCCTTCACTGACATGACTGAGAAATGTTCATGCTGAGTTCAGGAAGGGTTTATCTGTTGTTTAGAATTAAGATGACTTCTAAATTTTGCTTGGGTGTGAATATTGACACAAACTTACAACTATAAGAAAATTTTTTTCTATGTGAATTGGCTCAGAAGCATAGATCTATGTTATCCAAATGATATGTTGCTTATTGACAGCTGTTCCCTGAACTTTTATAACCACAGAATGAGGCAATCATAAATCAACACACTGAACACCTATATCAGTAGAGGTCATTAGGTGGGCAGACTGGGAGCAGTCAACAGGGAACTATTTTATATGGGTTTCAAATGATATCCTGTAGCTTTTCTAACTTCAGGTTTGGTGAATATGAAGGGTCTGCTGAGTTTAAGGATACATCCCAAGTTTTTATTTAATGGTTATATTGGTGTGAGGTCAGCTTCAGATATTCAATTTAAACGTTATTAAAGCTAGTAACACAGCCTGAAATATTTTTGACCTTTAATCTGCAATATTTCATCTCTCCTCAATTATAAATGATATTCTACTCATTCAAGTTCAAACAGTCTGCAGGGGTAGGAGGCATTGTCTGGGTACTAGCAAAAGTCAGTTGAGGATTCCTCCATTGCTGCAAAAGTGGGCATAATCCAAAGAGAGAGATTTCTCAGAAGGCAGTGTTTTACTGCAGCCTAAAGCATAGTGGATCTGTATTATGGAAGCTAGGGCCAGAGTAAATTTATAGTTGAAATCACTTCAAAGAATAAGAGGAATGAAAAGGGTGTGGCTGTTTTAAAAAGGAAACGATGATGAACATTAAAGTAGTAAAGAGCTGAGCTTTATTCTCATTCTATCAGCTATTTTATTTATTTATTTATGTTATTTTAAAAGAATAAAACAAAACAGAATAATGCAAATCAAAACAGAACAGTACAAGTGATACAGGACTTCAAAACAAGGCAACAGGAAATCAGCAGCGGCTACCATAATGTCTCTCTTCTTCAAAATAGCAGTTCTAACAGCTAATATTAAAGAAAAATAAATAAATAAACCACTACAGTGTGTTGGGAGTAGAGGTGTTTCAGGGTTCAAGAAGAATTAGGGGAGTCAAAAATTCAAATGAAGTTGATCCATGCAAATACCTTGACTGCTAGCTGATAAATAACAATGGTACTATTCAGTCCTTCTACAACCCTCATTTCCTCCCTTATATTGTATGAAAACTACCTGCCCTAGCATGGACGTAGCACTAATACCATCTCTGTGTCCTCCTCTTGCACAGACTCAAGATGTTTAACAAGTGAGCATCCTGGGCCCTTGCTCAGTTACTTAGTTAAACTTCTCAAGATGACATAATGAATCAACCATTACATCATCCTGGAGTGTAGAGAGCCACACTAAGGCATGTCCTCTACACGCTAGGATGTAGAACTCCTGAGTTACTTAGTTAAGCTTCCAAACTTCTCATGCTGACACAATGTATCAACCATTACATAAGTATTTTGGAAAATTCGCAAGTACGTTTTTCAAATACTTGGAAAACATTCCTTTGAAATGCAATTATCAAAACCAAAAGAACATCTGTCAAAAAAAAAATGAATGCACCTTGAATCCATAATGTTGAGTGAAATAAGTCAGACACACAGACTGACATATCATATGGTTTCTTACTATTACCTTCAAAGTAATTGGTCAGATTACAAGATATATATATCAGATTATGAGATATATATATCAGATTACATGGCATATATAATTCATTAAGCAATATAAGCACAATCCATTTTTATCCAATCAATTAAAAGAAATCAGTAGTATGACTATGACTATCTTAGCTATCATATATATATTTATTCTATTTTATTTTTTTTATTTTTCTTTTCCCTAAAGGAGAAAAGAAGGAAGAGAAAGCCTACTTGTTTAATAATAGGCTTTCTTGCCAATAATTATCAATGTAATTGATTGTGGCTTTAAACTCTGCAACTTGTTCCTTTGAAAGTATTTTTTCTTTGTTTTTCTGTATTTCTATTTGTTCTCTGTCTCTTAGATTTTTCATTTGATTTTTCACCCTTTATTTAGGGGAGAGTGTATGTCTCCTTCTGTCTGTCTCTCTTTAGGTTTTCATAGAGAGGTACCCTCAAACTTCAGTGTCTCTGTACCCCTTTTTACTCATGACTCCCCACCTGGTGTAATTTTGTGCTCATCTAAGGCAAATTTGACAGGATCAGGAGCCAGTTGTCTTTGTCAGAAGTATTATAGAACCTCTGGGAAATAGCAGGTAGGAGCCAGGAATCTTGATACATCATATAGGTGCACAGGCAGTCGCCAAAAACAATGAAAATTCTGGCTCAAAATGTTAGTAGTTTCCATTCTACGTAAGGATAGGACTGGTATAGAATTACTCATCTTCTCAATGAAAGATGCCTATGAATTAAAGGAAACTGGATTTAAAGAAATTTTAAAATTAAATTCACTTATAGGTTTGTAGCTATGAAAACCACTCTTGATAATTCACTTCAGAAAGTATTTAATAGTTAATGTATATTTTCTGTGAGTGAAAATTTTTTTCTTTGGTGGCCAGTAACTTATTTGTAAGCAATCAGAAACTTTTCACAAAGACATATCAACACTACAGAGCTCTAATTAACAGATACTCCACATAAAATCATTTATATAGAGAGAGTGATGAGCAAATCCAAGAATGAAGGCAACATTTATGGAAGCTAAGTCTGAATTAATATCAAGTCGCGATTCAATGCTCAAATTACATGCATTATCTGCAGTTCCAACAGAGAACTATTTGACATTTGAGGGTCATATAAATGAGAGTCTGCAAAAAATGGAGACTGCTTTACATATATTTATATGACATTGAAAAGACTGCACCCTTCATCTATAGAGGTCTCAGGTTTAAAGGACAGTAGAGATTGTTGTGTATTCAACTGCTTCTTATTATTTGCGGTTATTTCCTGCTTCGTTACCTTTCTTTAGAAAGAAGTAATGAATGCAAAACCTCCTGTCAAAACTCAACCCCAGTTCTCAGCATTACTCATACGTGATTTCAGCATAAATGTCACGCACTATGTAATGTGAATTTTTCAACAGAGCAGAATGCAGGCTTTCTTAAATTGAGTGAAAATGTGCCTACCTGCAATTTTTTTTTCTTCGCAAAGCCACCCATTTTTTTCTCTCTTTTATGACTTCAGCATGATGCACTCCATAAAACTAAGTTCTTATATGCACGATAGTATACGAAGAGATTATAAAACAATGGTGGGGATTTTTGAAAAATGTCACATCGAACCTTGCTGCTCAGAATATAACCTTATTTAGGAATATCCACATAGGCACTGTGACAGGAACTTAACAGCTCTTCTCATCGAATCCAAAATTGCTTGTACCTACCCTGTGAATTCAATAATGGACTATACTGAATTCTTCCCAAACAATCACTGGATAACTGTTTGCAGTTATTTATGAGAAACTTGACTTTAAGTGGGAAATTGGAATTCAATATTTAAGACATTTGAAAGGACAAAGTCAATAAAGTGACAAAGATGAGACAGATGGTAACACCAAAGTAGTGACCCTAAGTCCTGGTAGGTTGAGCTCACATGGTGTTGTGGAGCAGCTCATTGAGAAGTGCTTTGAAAAGGTTAATATTCCACTCTCCTGAAAGTATTGAGAAACCATTTTTTTAAATTGAAGGTTTTTAACTCTTTTTCTTGCATTCCTGTTTCTTCCATATCTGAACATTGAAGTGATACACTGTTAAGTTTTGCTTAGGCTCAGCAGTTCTATGACTGGGAAACGTTCTATTTGAAAAATGTCCAGGACTTTCTCAGATTTATCTTGGGTGAAAAGTAGTAACACTCTCCCCCAACAAGGCACAAGGGTAGTGTTGGCAGGAGGACATCTTATGCCATCTTTATCTTAGAGTAAAAGCCAAGAAAGCAGGTTTGAGTCCAATTTATTGGGTAAGGCAAGCCGAGAAAAGCAGCACGTCTCAAATGCCAGCTGAAGTTGTTCATGCTAGTAGACAAATGACTGTAGGATATTAATTAATAAAATGTAAGTGTGATCATATTAGAATATAAAAATTACAAAGTAAAAATTTACATGTTCACACAAGATCAATGTATTTCTAAAATTCATAGACAAACAGGATTTTTATATCTTTTCAAAATTAGGTTATTAAACTAAACAGAACTGGAATTTTGAATAAAACAAAAGTATTTTACGTCTTTAATAGATGAGGATTCACAGAAAGACTTACTGACTTTTGCAAGGCTACAAATTAATGAATGCCTGGTAATTTGAAATGGAAGGGAGTAGTATTAGGAAGTACACATTATAAGAAGTCTCAAATAAAGAAAAGACCTTGTAAAATTATCTTCTAGTTTAACAATAGAAACCTTTTGCAGGAAAATATTCTTGGGCCTATACTTCAACTATCTTATTTTATGAGATTTGTATTTATAAATGATTTTATTTGATAAGTAAACTTTGACTAAAAATATAACTTTTCCTTACTGTTGATATCTTAGGTGACCCCATCTATGCTCAAAATTTCTGAAAGTATTTTTCTTTCTGTACACAGATCCTTGCTTGCTTTCATACATTGCCACATATCTTGGGTCATGCATGGCAGTGCACCCTCACAGTCTTCTGAAAAACCTCGTGGATTAAACGTGACTTTACATCCTACAGTCATCTCTTGTAGACGCATTTTGTATTCTGCACATGTGTTTATGAGAAGATGAGAATATTCAGAGCTTTCTGAACAGCTCTCCAATGAAGCCAATTGTATATCAGCAAAGAGAGATAGGATAGTTTTGTTTATCTACCCTACTTATCATATTTGTTTTTAATATTAACCATGATATCTACATATCTAAGAAACCCCTTCCCTTTCCATTATTCCTATACCTCGTCACCCTGAAGTTGTGTTCATATACCATCAACTCGTTCCAAGAAATGACTATAAAACCATCTCCTGATATATACCTCATGAAACATAAAAGAGACAAAGTGATAAACCAGTTCTGTCACTCTCGAAAGGAAGTTCTGTTGATGACTTTGATTGAAGTTATTCTCTGTAAGTATACCATTCATTGTTGACTTCTGTTTTAAGCAGTAGTGTTTAGTATATTGAAATTATAATTTAAATGCTTAAGGTTTCTTAATCTTTTATATTTGGCTCCTAGAAATTTCATTTTATCTTAAATCTAAGAACTACAAATAAATCACATTTGATAATCTAATGCATATTGTAATTTACATGGTCAATTACTTAAACTTGTTTAAATGTGATGTCTTTTAAATTTTACTGGAATTATACTGGAACTATTAATATACATAGTTCCATTTCAGTAAATATGAGTATTTGTAGTTTTTTAAAATTGCACAATTACACTTTTGAAGTTAATATGACTTTGACTTTAAAAAATTTTAAATTTGGAACCAAATACTGATTGAAAAATTCAAATTCTGTGTATTCTCACACATTACAAATAAAAGCAACTTCTGTTTAACATCAAATTCCATTCTTAAACAGCCAGATATTTGACATGAAAACTGTAACTAGAACTCATTAGTATTTACTTTACATGTATAAATGTATAATGCATGTCTATAAATGTTAAACTCCTGCTGGTATTCAATGAAAAATGCAAATGCAGCTCAGAAAAATGCCTACATATAAATTTTATAGTCCCATATGAGCATATAAAAATATTTACACTACTGTGAATATTTACTTGTGTTGTTACACACAGGTACGGTGCAATTGGAAGTACTTAAGTAATATATAGCCCTTCTTCCAACATTACATTTTCTGTATTCTTTGGCAAATAATCAAAACAAAAAGTAAGTTGTTAAAATAATTGTGTACTAAATTTAAAATGACAGATACAGTGATTCTCTGAAGAGACTGTCACTCACTAGGGGATATAAGGCTAAAAGATTGAAGAAAGGGGGAAATGAAAAAGAGAAAATTACTTTAGTAGTCATAGCCATTGCTAGGAAACACATGGTGAGAAAGAGTTGGCAATTTAAAGATTCAGAAACAAAAATACAGGTAGAAGTAATAATTACACATCAATCACTACAATTCATCATTTTAACAGGAAAAAAAGTAATAGATGCAGAAAAAAACATTTGCCAAAATTTAGTGCCTATTTCCAGTGCAACCTTAGTCAACTTCATGTCAGCAGTATGTGGCTTCAACCCTCAGGGTAGAAATCTTTACCTCGGAAAGAAAATAGAGATGAAATCCTGTCTTTATAGAGAAGTATCGTGTAATGTTTTTGTTATTAGGGTTTGAATGATGATTCTCAAGCCTGGCTGCTCAGTAGTAACATGTGCAGACTTCCTAAATTTAAGGCATGTTGATCTGGGAGTGACCACCTCTCAGTCACAGTGCAACACCACAGAATCCATGCCTGCTTGCTCACAATATACCAGGTGGGTTTCCTAGTGGAAACCCCAGGAAGATAATACCCTAGACCCCAGAAAACCCCCATCCCATGGGTCCTTCACATTCTCACTTGTGTTTCAGACCTACTGGTTGAGCACGTGTATGATGACGTGTGATGGTGGGTGATGGTTTGTGTGTGTGTGTGTGTGTGTATGCTGGATGACTCACCTTTCTGTTGGCACCACAAGGATGAAATCATTTCTTCTCTGAAAACTTTAAGAATTAAAAGTCTTTGTTATTTCAAGTTTTTTTTTTTAATCATTTTGCCTCCTCTGTATCACAAACATGTCAGGCAGCTAGCTTTCTTCCTGGTCAAGAGCCTGCTAATTAACAAGTGGTAATCCAGGCAGGATTAATGTGGACACATGTCAGACAAAACCATAAGTGTGTTTTCCAATATAAGTGAAGTTTCTCATGAGAAAAGCATTTTGTCACAGGTGGTAGCTTTGTCATCAGGATGTCCACCAGAAAAACTACATTCCATGAAAGGTATATTGAGAATGTTCGCGACCATACACCTTGCAACCCTGTCAGTGCAGAATTAGAGGTTATGGTTCTGACTTCATAGCCAAATTACATAGAAATTACAATTGCATCCTGACAGTTAATATTTAGCAGGAATATCAAAGAAATGTAAAATTCCCCTTCTATCATATTACAAATCAAAAGTGTTTTATTTTATTAATGATAATGCAAACTTTAATCTATTGACGAAGGTGATGCCTGACAAGATTCAGCACTCTGAAGTTATAGTTTTTGTTTTGTAATTAATATATATTTGGGGGAAAATCTATATCTTGACTTTGTATATATCTAGTATCTCATAAGATTTTTAATATGCATGTTTGTCTTTATAGGTTTAGATTTTTAATAGGTGATATCTATTAATATTATTTTGATGCTAAAATTTTTCTACATTTTTAAGGAAGGTGGTTTTATTGGGTTCTACAGGTTTTCTTGCTGCTGTTTTCACTTGTATCTGTCAATGAATTTATTTGTTGGTTTATATACAATTATTTCTTCTGGAAAAATAAAGATGATTCAGGCTCAACACTTTACCCTGGTATCTTCATTTAAAGGAACCAACTATATCTAAGTATGTAAACATGTTCACAGTTGATTATAATTAACATTTCAAATTCTGATTCATCTTTACAGAATTTATTTTATTCCTTCTATTTTTTCCTATTCCTTACATGTAATCCACTTAACTGATATAGAAATTTTGGTACCATTATCTTTAATGTACTGACTTAACCACTCCTACTTCACCTAACCAATCTCCTTTTGCAGTTGACCTGCAACCCATCCCTTGTACATTCGTTGATCCATCTGTTTATGTCTCTCAGCATCCACCTCTGTGTTTTCCAGCACAGGGATGACTTCCCTTCACACTATGACCATCAACACCCATGCACTGGACCAACCGTGCATGCAAGTTTCTCCTCACTCAGTTCGAACTCTGCAGAAGCTCATAAGGTTGTCGGAGATTTGCATCATTTCTCAAGCATCTCTCTGTCTATCATTCTCATACATAGAAATTTTGCAGTGAACTGATTAATAAGGGAAGGAAATGGTAAAAAACTATTTTATTGCTCTTGAGAATATTTAGGGAGCTGGAAACTCATAACAGATGGTAGAAATAAAACACTTAAAATAAATTAACCAAATTAGAGGTGACATGCAAGAAGGTTAGCTATTTATTTTTCATTTCCATTTAATTGATGGCACATAGGACTGCTTTTTTCTGGAAAATGATTTATTCTTTGGATGAATACATTTTTTTAATTACATGTGCATTTTGTGTTAGCAGAAACTTCTAGTTTCTAGGATAAAGAATAAAAAATTGATTGTTTAATGTAACGGGCATACAACCTTATGTTAACAATGTTAATCATACTAATACAGGACTAAAAAGAAAATTATGATTTGGAAATAGTCTGAGGAGAAAAGATCAGAGAAAATCATTTATTTGATTATATATTGGTACATAATAAATAAGATACACCAGAGAAGTGCTATAGGACTAAGGCACACATGACATGAAACCTAAGAAGAGAAAAGGGTGCAGAAATAGACAGACACACACTACAGAGGCAGTAGGTAGAGACAAATGCACTCAGCATACATTGTTTATCTCTGTGAAATTCAAAATACCTAGACATGAATACCTACTAGAAGAAGAAAATCAGACAAATAATACTATGATAAGATCTGTTACCTCTATCAGGTATTTTATGAATCTGGGTTTTCTTGATTTCATCATCCAAACCAACAGTGAAGAAATGCTACATTGACACATTTAGGAAGCACTAGTGAATTTGACTTATTATCTGGTGAATTGAGTTGACGCAGGAGTAGACTTCATGTTTTAAATAATTTCAATCATTCCCACTGTCTGCTTCTCATATGAGTCAAGAGATGCATTTGTTCTAAAGTCTCATTTTTCTGTGTATTTTTTTGTGTATTTCCAAAGCTCATTTCAGCATAAAAATGTTCACAATATACACATGGCCCATTAAATAGCTGCAACATTTAAATTGGAGGGAAATTTAAGTCATTTTTGTATGTCACAGGTGGGAGGTTTTCTGGATGCTGAATACAATGATTTCTTAAGTTTGGTACTGTTGTGTCTGTGTTATCTACATTCTAGGTCACACTGACTTTTAAATGCATTTTAAACCTCAGTTTTCAATTTAAAAAAAGTGTAGTTTTTTTTCACTGATTTTTGAAAAATTGGTATGACACTTGGAATGATTTGCTTTCATTAAAACTGATAATTTTAAAATAGAATATTTCAGCTCTCAACTGTAATGTATGCATGAATAAAAAGAATAGAAGAAAAATGATTGTAGAATAATTTTTAAGAGAAAGCATAATTTATTAAAATAAACACCTGATAAAAGTCAAATAAGGTGTATATCAGCCTTAGCATGGCATTCTATCATAATACTAAAAATAACTAGGATATTAATTTAATTTCCTTGTGCAAGAAATTAAATAATAGAAAAGTGGTATTTTTGAAACTTCTTTACCTCCAAAAGTGTATAATTCCTTTCTTTACCATTTATGTTCGATCTCTTCATCTCCTTTCATTGATTCAATTCTCTTTTATTTATCATGGAGTTAGCTCTACTATTTTTGTTCTCTGTATCCTTTTTTTTTTTTTTTTTTCTTTTTAAGACAGGGTTTCACTATGCAGTGTAGGCTGGTCTTGAACTCATTTCGCAGCCCAGAATGGCCTCGAATTTGCAGTGATCCTCTTGCTTAAAGCTCCCCAGTGCTGGGATTACTGGCGTGAGCCATCACACCTGGTTTTGTTCTCTTTATTTTAAAAACATCGCTCTGAATATCTGAATACCATTTGTTAAATTTACATGTGGTTGTTGTTGCTTTTCCTTTTTAGTGATAATGAAAGCAGAATGCATCTCACTCTGTTATATATTGTATTAGTTACTGCCCCAATTATTCCTCTTAATGGAGTGCTCCCAAATTCATTAGCTATTCATTATCTATGAAAGTCTTTTCTTTCATACATACAAATATCTTACCTGTCTGATGATGTATTAGTTCATTTTCTGTTCCCTACAAAAAAATACCACCTATTAGTTCCATTTAAATAAAACAAGGCTTACTTTGTCTCCTGGTTCAGAAGATACAAGGGTCTAGTGACAAATTTCTCCCTGCTGGAGTCTTGAAGCAGCACCAGGCACTTTATGGCAAGACACAGGTAGCAAAAATGTGCTACTTCTGGTCTCTCTCCCATTTCTTTATAAAGTCATCACGACTCAACCATGTGGTCTCTATGCTAATAACTTCATCTAAATCTTAATCTGCTCTTATGCGGGTCACCTCAAAACATGACAGTAAGATTACATTGCACCTTGTTAATAGCTCACAATGTGGATTAAGTTTTAACACTTGGAGCCCTGTGGGACATACTCAGATCATAGAGATAATTTAAGTCAGAGTGGCTGTGTTTGTCCCCACACTTTAGGTCAGATCTCCCTATGCTCTACTTGTTTCTCCTTCTCTTTGGATAGGCAGCTTATAGGAGAAGGTGCTTTTCACTACTTTAGCAAAAATAAAAGTGAACTTCATGACACCTCATCTTAGAAGTGGGGTAAAATAGAAGGAAATAAAGATAGCTTAAAAGGAGACAAAGAAATTATAACTAGAAATTATACTTTAAGGAGATTGTAGCTTCCAGGACACAGTCGAAACTACCCAAGGTTATATCTGTAGCAATATTCTCTTGGTTAATTTAGGCTCCCATTCCTTCCAGACACGTCTCATCTAAAGCTCCTGAAGATACTGCAAGTCTGTAAATTAGCTTAGTTAAGTAAATGAAGAGTAGGAACTGGATCTTAAAATAAAAGAACAGACTGAGAGAATTATTTTTAAAAAGCTCAGCTTACCCATATCAGTAAAATTGTTCCTTCTGATACAGTCCTTTGTGATGGGCTGCCTTACTCTTTATGGACTGCTGCCAAATTCATTAGCTTTATATGAAAGTCTTTTTCATATACACCCTCCACACATATACCCTCCAAGAGAGACGTAATGTTCCCAGTTACAAAAGAAAATGTGTCTCTTTTAAGCACCTACACTCTACTTAGTTGAGTGTGTACTTTGAAAATCTTACCCAATAAATCCCTTTATGTCTTTTCCTGATTAGGTCTCATTACTTTTTTTCTGTAGTTGAAACCAATGAATCTGCAATTTAATATATGGATAAGATAGAGTGGATTTAGATTTCCTTGCTCTGGAAACTTCCTCAGGTCCTCACTTGTGACCAAAGTTCATTTTGTACTTTTGTTTTATGATATATGCCAATATTCCATTAGCAAAAGCAAGATTTTGATTGGCAGAATAGTTTATTACATATTTATCAGGCATGACTATAAAGTCTCTAGCTGAATGCATGAATGTTCCTCAGATTGATAATTCCAGCATTTTCAGAGCACGAGTATTGTTTGAAAACTCTTACTCAATAACTTCAGAAAATTCTTTTGCATTGTTTTCTTTTCTATCCCTATCTACTCCTTCAGCTACTTGTACCCAAAGACCTCTTTAGTCCTAAAATTAATGAAATTCTACATTGCAAGCAATTATTTGGTTTTACTCAATTTACAAATTCTGTCTGGAAGTACTTTTGAATAACCAGTATTTAGACTGCTTCCTCATCCAAAGAGTAGAATGAGTCAAGGTCAGTCTTCCGGTGTTACTCCTGTTGATATCTTTCACACAGTGCATATGTATAGAAGAAAAATTTCAGTTTAGGATCTGAGATCAGACTAGGGATAACTCTATTGTCCAGTTGCAATTAATCACTTGACTTTTCTACCAAGAAACAAAAAAAGCCCGGCATGGTGGCTCACGCCTTTAATCCCAGCACTCGGGAGGCTAAGACAGGCGGATCGTTGTGAGTTCAAGACCAGCCTGGGCTGCAAGTGAGCTCAAGGCCAGCCTGAACGGCACAGTGAGACCCTGTCTCAAAAACACAAAGGCTAGGGATTTAGCTAAGCGGTCTAAGTGCCTGCCTGGCAAGTGCAAGGTCATGAGTTCAATCCCCGGTGCCGCAAAAAAAAAAAAAAAAAAAAAAAAGTCACTGTGTTTGTTGGTAATAACTAAATTTTCATTTCAAATCTGTTTTCAAGAAAAAGAAACCCTGCAAACCATTAGCAGTGTAATTTTCTCTTTAAAGAACATTTAGCTATTATCTACCTTTGAAAAGTACTTAAAGCTTTTATACTGGGACCTTTGTCATTGTGTACATTTTGCTTTGTTTGACTCACAGATTAGGAATTGCTTTGCAAAAACAATTTCTCTTTCACTGAGGGACCAGAGAGAAAAGTAAAATATATGGAAACAGTGCCCGCTGTACTAAAATCTTTAAAGTAAATGTTGAATTCTTGAATTCTTTATTGAAAAAACTATTAAGAATCTCTTTTTCTGAGAATAAAATTGCTTGCTAATCCCTTTTCTTATATTGAAAAAATAAAACATTCAAAATATTAAGTATTAGATAATTTTACAGTACTAAGCAAGATAAATCTTTCCTGCCATCTCTGAAAGAATTAGAAGAATGAAGTTAGCACTGTGATTAAGATACGGATTTTAATGCATATCACTTGCTACTGTACTAAAATTGTTACCCAGAATCACAGCTCATTAGACTTTTGTGTGTTAATCTATGAGCTGCTCTTCAAATGTCTCTGTTGAATATGTTTTAGGTGTAATAGACTCATGAAGCTTAATATTCTTCTCCATGGGGATAAATCTAATAACTTGGAGAAATTAGCATCAATTTTAATTGATGCGTAATCTTTTAAACATCTTAAATTTAACTAAAAATGTTGCTTGAATGTGCTTTGATACAATGCTGAATGTATTGAAAATACGGTACAAAAATAGAATTAAAACTGATGATGGTGATTTAAACTGGTAATCTCAGCATTTTGGAGGCTGAGTCAGGAAGGTCTCGAGTGGAAGCCCATCTAGACAAATTAGCCAGACTCAGTTTCAAAGAGAGAAATGAAGATACCGGACATGAGATGTAGCTTACTGTAAAGGTTTTAGGTTTAATTCTTAACTCCACAATAAATAAATAAGTAAATGAATTCACATTGGTTACTACACAAAGTAAATAGGCAAATAGATGAAATACAATACTTAACTTTTAAAAGATAAAAATAAAAGAAATTTTGATGAATGTAGCTGAATTGACAATATTTTTAGCAGATTGAAAATTCTGAAGAGATTTGCCAAAGTAATTTTTAAAAACTACATTTTATTATCATTACTCTTTTGGGTTTTCAGAAAAAGTACATAGAGAATATAGAACAATCCAAATGTTCCTGCATCCTGTTTTCCCAAATATTCATATCTGTCATAAACATGCTACACTTGTTTAAAACCATAGCCAACTTGTTCACTTTATTAATACTGAAATACATTTTTTGTAGGTTTATTAGTTTTGAGACAAATTTACCTCTTATTTCCAGGATCTCCTCTAGTCCATGATAATATATTTAATGATCTTACTCTCTACTTTATTCATGCACAGGACAGTTTTCAAACTTCTTTATTCTTAACAATAATTTTGTGGAATACTGGTCAGGTAGCTTACAGAACGTTCCTGTATATGAGTTTGTCTAACATTCTTCTAATGCTTTGATTAGAAAGTATCATCAGCCCAAAAACCCATTGGAGTACCTAACTGTCCACATGCCCCCTCTGTGAGCTTGACATTCATCACCTGGCTGAGATAGGGTTTGTCAGGATTCCTCGCTGCTGAGTCTATCTTAGCCCTTTCTTTTCTTATCCTACTCTTTGGAATTCTGTCACTTTGGGTCAGTGGCACATGCCCGCAATTGTCTACTGTACTGTACTCCAGAAGCTGAGGCAGGAGGATCTAGCTGGGAAGGCAACTCTTGAAACCAAGTGAAACCCATATTCAGTATAAGACTTAAAAATTCATTACTGGGCTGTGGACATTGGTCGGTGGTACAGTGCTTGCCTAGAATACACAAGAGACTGAGTCCAATCACAAATACAGAAAAAACAACATGGTGAAGAAACAACAACAAAAAACTACACACATATTATCTAGAAATGGTCATAATTATGTATACATGTAAAATTATGGGAGTGATAAATATGGGAAAAATAGAACATAAAGTAAATTATATTAGTGATTCCTATTGCAATCTATTTCAGTTACTTAATTGATATACTGGTAATCATTAGAAGTAAGTAAAAATTAATGCAGATTAGTATGTGCATATATACACATATGGAAATTTGTCTACACATGTGCTTATTGCAACCTTATTTTATTTTTGCCAATAGAGAAACATTTGATTGTCTTATTGACATAACATTGCAGAAATATCTATGCATTTTTTCAAATGAAAACTATGATATTATGTAAATTCCAAATATATAATCAGTGGATAAATTTAGTCTGTGCTATGAAATTAGAACATACTTAAGCTAAATGACAGCTGGGAAGTAATTAGGTACTAATTTTAATATGACTTTTCTCAAAATGCAGCTTAGTTTAGAGCAATTAATTAAAAAAATAATTTAATTTTAAATTACCATTTTAGTTTTTTATTAATTAAGTTTATTGGTACATTTTAGATATACATAAGGATCACATTCATTTTAGGGAATTTGTACATGCATATGATAAACTTGATTCTTTTTTTCCCCCATTCAAAACCTATTCCTCTCCTTATATTCTCTTGTGTTCTCTGGAACCACCCTGATAAATTTATTTCAATCACAATGATAGGTAACATCTGCCTGTCTAGATAGGAATGTATCTTTATGCTGTAAAATATTTTTATATACACATACTATATGGTGGTGATTTTTTTCTTTTTTAATAAAATAGTTATTCATTAATATGGAATGAGCTTGTATCTTTTTTTAGTGTTATTCACATTTGTAGTCTCTGGGACCTTTATCATTCTAATCAGTTACTCAAAATTAGTCACTTCTATCATTAATAGAAGTGACTTATCAAAACTAAATAGTATGTGATTTCTGAAGAATCAAATATATTGCAACAGAAAGTCTCAGAAAAATAAAATATAGTTGGTCAAATATGTAAAGACAACTTTAGCAATCCTGATAGTGTAGGCGACAAAGAATATTCATGCTGGAAATCAATGCCTTTAAAAAAATACATCTTTTTTGCTGTGAGAATGAATATGCATACTTGTAGAAATTCCCATTATGTTTTGGTATGTTGAGAATTTTCCAAACTTTACAGGAAATATATGATTTGGAACTATGTTTTATGCACATTTGTGTAGTAAATTTTCCAATGTTTTAGTGTGGGAAAGCAGTGGAAAAGCTTTGGAATATCACTGGGGCAGAGGAACTGTCACAATTTTGAGTGTCTCCACCAACCTGATGTGCACTGGTGTTGTAGATGGAAGAGGCTGAGATACAAATCTGAGTGGTCATTGCTTGCTTTTCCAATAAAGTTCTTGGTCATTACATTTTCTTTTCTGCTGGCGGTTGTAATTTAGCCTCTTTATTCCTTGCCCTTTTTGCTCTCTGGATCTCAGTCTCTTCTACTCCAATCCATCTTTTATATTGATTTCAGATTGTCTTAAAGTGCATGTTTCATCACTTAACTTAGAGGCTCAAAAACTTTTAGCTGCTCCTCATTTTCATCAAAAAAGATTCATTTTACTTTTCCAAAACTGAACTTTACAATACATGATCAAAAGTTCCATTCACTCACAAATAATTAATATGTGCCTATTGTAAGTTAAGTGTTGGGTAAATCTGGTCAGTGAAGACATAATAATTTACTCTTTCACGACCTTTTATTCTAGTGGGAGAGCAAATAAACACATGAAACTTCAGAGGTAATAGGTGTTAAAGAAGAAAACAAAAAATGCATTTTAGGAGAAAAGTGAGAGGCATTTAATCTAGTGAGGAAAATTGGCAATCTTTGGAGACAGGCTGACCCTAAGTAACTGAGGGAAGAACATTTGAGAACAAAAAAGTGGGATTTTGGCTTTCCAGATGAAAGAAGCATGTGCAAGTTTGCATTATTCTCTGTTACTGTGACAAAATACCAGAGGAAAAGCAACTTAAAGGAGAAAAGGTTTTTGGGGCTCATGATTTGAAGGATTCAGTCCATGGTCACTCTTCCCTGTTGTTTTAGGCCCATGGCAGCATAGCACAACTCTTTTCCAAAGAGCTTTAAGACCTGTTCCTTTCACATAAATTCATTATTTATAAATTCTTATATCTGGAATATCTAAATATTGCTTTTATATGGTTAAAAGTCTATCTCTCAAACAAACAAGCAATCTAACAATTAGTATACTTTTTACACATTGGTGCATTTCTATTTCTAGAAATTGTGCTTTCTTAAGCAGTGGATATTCATTATATGCTCATTAAATGTTTATTTCTTATAGATTCTGAAATATAAATTATGTGTTTGCAAAAAAGGAGATTTTCTCTTTCATAAGGTAATATTTTAAATGCAATGTCAAAATTAATGAAATAATGATCACCAAATTCATCTCTAATTCATCTTCTATTTAACAAATATTATTTTTTTTGTTAATTTAATATAAATGTATTTATTCTGTATGAGCATAAGTTACCCTTTATACTGACTGTAAATCAGTGTGATTAGTTGTCCAATATAACACATTTAGTTGACGTTATGGAAAACTTCTTAGAAATTTCAATTGCAAAATAGTTAACTTCTAAAAGTATAATAGAAGGTACTGAATTTCTTTGGTATATTGACTTCATGCACATAGAAATCAAAACACAATTATTATTCATGACCAATAACTCTGTTTCCATTTATTAACTCTGAGGAAAGTTAAATAGGCTTTTGAAATGAGCAATAGAAAACCACCAGAATAACATTTTCTTTGTTGCTTATTAGATTATCATTCATTGGAAATGCAGAAATATATGCATATATATGTGTGTATGTATTAATATTAGTTAAATCATTTGCATCATGAATAGAATATTGAAATCATTCTTTAGTGTTCATTCTATAGTGTTCATCTGATATATTTCTGATGCATTTATAATGTATTACAAATGTATCAGAAATATTCAATTATATAGGCTTCTGATTCTGTAATATTTCATATATGTCTTTCCTAGGGAGGTTTGATAATAGTAAAGTTTTGCAAGCATGGAATTTGATTTAACTCTAGTTCCAATGCTTAAGCATTGATATAAAAAGGTGAGCATGCTAAAATAATTCTTTCCAGCTGATGTTCAGCCTCGAGATATCTGGTCTGTTCTTTCAAGACCCTTAGAGAAATCAATGTCCTGGCAGGCATAGGAGTATGCACCTCTAATACCAGCAAACAGGAGACTGAGGCAGGAGAACTGTAAACTCAGTACTAAACCAGGCTACATAGTAAGTTCAAAGACAGCTTGACCTACACAGGAAAACCTGGCTTCAAAAGGCAAACCAATCCACAAGTCAATGTCCCCAAATTGGAATTTCACGTTATTTGACCTATAACCTCTATAGCTCATATGAAAATCAAACTCTGTAGTTACATATTTGATGTCCGTTCATTTTTATAGAGTAGGAAAAGGGCAAGGGCCGGGGATCTAGCTCAGTGGCCTAAGCGCGAGGTCATGAGTTCAATCCCCAGTGCCTCAAAAAAAAAGGAAAAGGGCTACAAAACATTTTGGGTATTGGTTTTGCTGACTTTTATTTTGCATTTGACTAAACATTACTGGATTATGCATTTTAAATAGTGACAATGTATAAAGTATATATGGAAAATTATAAATTCTTCAGAATGAAAGAAACATTGAATTCTTCATTAGAATCATGTCTTTCCTACTAGTGAATTGCTTCTAAGGCACTTGCTGAGTTATTTGAACAAAAACTACTTTTTTAGATGTTTTCCCATCATTGTGCTGTGAAGTCTCTCAAAACACAGGACATTAAAATAATTATTCTGAAGTTGTGATATACACATTGTGTGTACTATTGCTACCATCCAGAATGGACATTCATGTTTATGAATAATTATTTTAATCCATTTTGTGAGTTTTGATAGCTATGCATGTTCAATTTTATGCTTTTTTCTTCTCTACAAATGTAAAACTCTTTTCTTTAAATAAACAGCTAAACCTTGAACAGTAAATACATTTTAAAGTACTTCAAAACATAGACTTTGAAAATCAGATATATTTGCTATGTTATCTAAAGAAACAAACACAACAGGGCTAAAATATTTTGTAATATTTAAGCTAATGGAAGGACAAATGAACTATCTAAAACATACTACAGGAATCAAGAGGACAGAAAAACTGAAAAAAAAAAAAAAGAGCCCAATACATTTTAAGCCACATACTAGTACTGATTTTGAATACAAATGGACTAAATTTCCTAATTAAGAAAAAAATGCATCATTAAACACATAATAGAAAATAGTGGGATGAAATTTTAAAACGTTAAAACTATACTATATCCAGAAAAACTGCCCACAAAAAATGAGGAAGAAATTAAAATAGTCCCAGAAAAATAAAAACTTGAGAGGTTTATTAACTTAGGACTTATCCTGCCAAGAAAAACATAAAAGGAGAGAGTAGTTTGAGTGGAAATGAAATGATGCTAGACAGAAGTATAATCAAATACTAAGTTCTCCAGTTAAAGTACATATAGAGACATATAAGCTCATATTATTATGTATTGTTGAAACTTTGTAGTTCAACTTTTAATTTAACTTTTATAGGTTTAAATACAAAATATGCAATAATAAAAAACTGAACATGTACATAATACATAAAGGTAATTTATAACTATAATATGATAAAAGGTGTAACTATAAAAGAAATTTTGTGTATAATTGAAATTGTCAATTTGCAATACATTATTATAACTCTAGAATGTTTTCTTTAATTCACGTGTAATCATGGAGAAAATGTTTAGAGATTATACATGAAATTATACAAGAAAAAATAAAAATGTGTTATCGCTAAAAAACAACTAAACATAAAGAAGAGTGGTAAAGGAAAACATAGGTATAAGAGTGCTGTTGGCATACAGTAAATGTACTCTTCATTGTTAACCATTATGCTAAATGTAAATGAATTAAAATCTCCAATCAAAAGACAAAGACTTGCTGAAACTTTAAAAATTAAACATACAAAACTATACACTTACTACAGAAAACTACTTTGTAAACACACAGTTAAATGGAAAAATAAAAATAAAAAAAATTTCATGCAAATCATAACCAAAAGAGAACCGCAGCTGTATTACATTCAGATAAAAGAGAATAATTCAAAATTTATCAGTGATTACACAATGTGTAATTATAGACATATATGCATCAAACATCATCGAGTATTTTAAATACTTTATTTCCCCTTCCATTAGCTTAAGTAGTATACAATATTTTAATATTTTCTTATCTATTTTTTAGTATTTTCTTAACTATTTTTTATATCTGACTTTTCAAAGTATTTAGAATGTCTTTATTGATTAAGGTTTCACTATTTTAAAAAAATTGGAAACAAAGACTTGTGCACTGACAATTACAAATATAAAATTAAAAGAAAGATTTAAAAAAAGCATTGCCAAATTTTATGAAGCCGGTATTGACAATGATAAAGAGAGAAATGGCCAGTTGTAAAATAATAGTGAAAGACTATCACAGCCCACTTTAAATAGTAAATACAGCAACCAGGTAGCAGAGAAAAAAGGAAACAGAAGAATTAAACATAAAGTTATAAAACTCTTAGAAGACAACATCGGTGAAAATTATCATAATATGATTGAGCCTGATCATGATACTTTTAATACGTCCCTGAAAGTATAAACCACAAAACAAAACAGGTAAAGCAACTAGCAGAGAAAAAGAAATAAAACTGATTGAAACCAAAAAAGAATAATATATCTCTGCACAATTAGCATAAATTCGTATGTAGAAATATGCAGTGATCACAAACACATTCAGGAACAAACAAGAATTTTAGGGGAAAAACAGGTATTGCAAATTAAACCTGGGATCTCACGCATACGAGACAGGTAGTCTATCACTAAAGTACATTTCAGTGTTGTTTATTTCCTTTCATTAAATTTCCCGGGTTGGAATTGAATTTGAAAACCTTCTCCCTCAGCATTCTGAGTGGCAGAGTTTAAAAGAGTGGAAATCTTTTTAAAAACATTGCATATATTTGAAAGTATTGAGAGAATCAAGGTTATGATTAATGACTGTAAAGGGGCAGGTGAGCAGTTTCCTGGAACTAATTACCTTCTGAAATTGTTCTGTGCAAAAATTGGAATTTGATTACTCTCATGTTTCCTGTCTCATTTTCCTACTGTGATGACTACTGGGAATTCTAACCACTTTTCTGAAACTTTAGGAAAATGGAATGTATTGATGTAGAATAGGAAGTCTATAAATGATTGTTGCTTTTCAAATTCATCTGAAACAGGTATTTCATTACATTTATTAAGAGTAATTTTTATAAGAATTGTACAATGATAGATAGAATACCTCATGTAGTTGAATCTGTAAGAAATGAAATGAATAATTTCATTTAATTTAAAGACTTATATGAAGATTTATGCAAGCTGAAATTTATCTAAATGTATGCTATTCGAATCAAATATATTGCTTTACATTTCAATTTTCACCCTCTTTTGATAATTTCTGCCAGTCTCAAATGCTACTTGGATTTTTAAGTCAAGAGCACCATGACTTTTATACTTAAATATTTTAAAAATTTCACTGTGGTTGCAGTGCCAGTGTTCACCTTAATGATCTAACTGAAGTTTAGAAGGAGAAAACAACCTTTATTTTCTTCTAAAAGAAAATACTTTTTTTGATGTTTCAGGCTTCGTCATTATTTTCTTTGTCATTTATTCTTCTACAAATGTTATACTAATAATTTCTCCTAAGTTCGTACCATCTTACTCTTCTTTCCTTATTCTGTGGCAAATCTTTTCCAAATGTATTTTTTTAAATCTTCTTATATTTATAAGACCCAAGTGCAGTCATTTCTTTTAGCAAGCCATGTTTGAAATTAAATTAACCTACCTCTTATCATATTTGTGAATTATGAAGTCCTTCTGTATGACTTTCTCACAGCAATCACAATATTTCATTGACATATGCTTACTGGTGGGTCATTATCAATTTATGGGCTTCAGAGAGGTCAACAGTGATTCTGGAATTAAGTAAAACTGACCTAACCAAAATTTATGTGCTCTATTGAGCTCCTTATGGTTCTACTTAAAAGTAAATGCTTTAAAGTGAAAATAGTTACTTTATTCTTATCTCTTCCCTCCATTACCAATTGCATTTTTTCAAAAAGAATATTTATTTTTAAACGTTATTTAAATCATTTTTTTTGACAGAAGTTCAGTTGGTTGGTCAGGCTAGCCTTCAATTCCGGGAATTCAAGTGATCCTCCTGCCTAAGCCTTCAGAAGAAGGGACTTAGGGATGCAAGCTTGTACACCTGACTTCAATCATTGCCTCCTTATTTAGGAAATCTGTCCTGCCTACCAGTTGTTCTTTCAATAAAATCACAATTTAACAATACTCTAAGATAGTTTATTCTCATTCATTTATAATTCCTTGTTTTCACCTTTGGAACATCATACTGCCACAACAATTTAAAAGACTGCATACGCCACAGTTTCAAACTCTTTTCCTACAATATTCAGTTCACTATTCAAACCCTTATTAATGAGAGCCATTTCATGAATGAAGGCCTCTGAGGTCCCCATCACTGGCATACTCTAAACACATAAGACCAGAAGTCTGCAAGTTAGAATCATATGATTATATAGACATGTTTCTGAGAATTTTATTTGGGAGATAACACTTTTTCTAACAGTCATATGAAATTATTTAGTTTTTGACCTACATACAATGCTTATGGGTGCAATGTGATTTTTTTTTTGTATATGGAATTGAACTCACAACCTCATGCTTGCCAGGCAGGTGCTGTGCCACTGAGCTATAACCTAGGCCCCTAATATGATGTTTTGATTTCTCTATTCTTTGGGTAGTAAGTGATTCACTCCTGATAATTAGTAACATCTATCACTTCAAACTTTTGTCATTCCTTAATGAGTATATTCAAGTTCTTCTCTTCTAATTATTTTTACATAAATAATATACCATTGTTAATAATATCCTCAACTTCTTGTAGCCTAGAGCAGAATTTATTCTTCCTATGAATTAAACATACATATCTATTAATACTCCACACCAGCCTAAGCACCATTCTCTCAGGTTTTCGGTAACTGGTGTTCTGTTTTCAATTTCTTTGAGATCAAATACCTGCACTCCTGTATGCGTAATACCTAGGACACATTATTATGTAAATATCTGAAAAAAAATTTGAGTCCTTAGTATTCAGAAAAAATAACCAAACCAATATGAAAAGATAAAAACATTCCTTAGGAGATGACGCTGTGCTTTTGAAGAAGCAGTATCTTGAATTAACTTTAAACTGTTTCATTTCCTGGAGCTAGAATTAGATTTTTAATTAGTTCCTGAAGTTGATATTTTTCCTCAAATAGAAACATCAAACTTGCTCTGAAATGAAATTTTAAGTCCATACTAGCCTAAGGGAGAGAAAAAAAAAACACAACAACAGCAACAACAACAACAACAACAAAAAAACAAAGCAAAGCACCAATTTATGTTTGGAATTTTTCCTAATCTCTGTTTCTTGATGTGTAATCCCTAACAGCGAAAAACCAACATTTTGTTTTGTTTGGTTTGGTTTTCAAGAAGTGGTGTCATAAATGAGAGTGAATGCATTTTAATACAAGACAATCTGTGTGTGCTAGCTGTAAGATTAAAAGAACACAAGACTGTGATTCAAATATAAATACAAATTTTAAGCACATCTGAGACTCGTTTTGCAGAACTTCTGCCTGCTTGCTCCAAAGCCACCTACATATTAAACGACATGCATAATACTGAGGCCCAGTGACATGCATCTATACTCTCAGCTCTTAGAAGGCTGAGGCAGAATGACTGTGAGTTTCTTCTAGATAGTGAGACATTATACCAAAAATACCAAAATACCAGCAACACAAAGCAAAACAAAATAAAACCATAAAAAAATCTATAGCAGGGAAACTTACTTAAATGACATGCTGAATCGCAGTAAAGACATGGGCTACATGGCTCTCTCTGCTCCTAGCTCCCCATGGTTAAACATGTGCAGCCCGAGTGGACCTTGTCTCCCTACTCACCCCTTTTCTCTGGACACTGGTGTTATATACTGTGCTCTATGAGAAATACTTTCACTGTGTAAAGGACATAACTTTTCATTACTGGCAAATGGAGGAAGAGTTTCAATGATGGAAGAATACAGACAGCCTCTAAAAGAAAGAAAAACCAAAAAGTGTATTCTACCCTCAAGTCTCCAAAAAGAATACAGACTTGCTGATTTTAGCCCATGGAGATTTTAAATTTCTGACCTATAGATCGATAAGATAATGTTTCTCTGTTTAAAGATGGCAAATTCACAGTAATTTGTTATAGGAGTTTTAGAAAACTAACACAAATTTCCACCCAGACCCTTCTAACTCTGTACACAAACAAATATGCACACACTATACACATTATGTTTAAATAACATGTAATTTACGTATATATTAAATATATTGGCTATCTATATTTTCTACTATATATTATGTTTATTAATTTTCTACTATATATTAGCATGTTTATTAATATATCATAACATTCCTAAGCACTATATCGATCCCATATAATATTCACTCTTCTCTGCCTAGAAGGAATAATACTATCAACTTTTATTTTTGGTACCCTCGTAATACTTAACTCACATTACCTTAATAAACATACTAATATATAGTAGAAAATACAGATAACAGCTCCAAATGTTAACTCTACTGCTATATATAAAATAGACTTGTTTTAGACATGTAGTCCTGTAATTTTATGTTTTACTGGAGGAAATGTTTGATTTGGTTCTACGAGAATAGGAACAACCATGAACATTTCATGTATATCTTAAATTCAGGAAGATTTGCCAAGTATCATTTTCATTACCAAACTTGTTCCTCCTTTTCTCATTAGGGGTGTCTTATCTGCTCTGATGCACCCCTTCATACTGCAGGAATTGATGAAAATGTTATGAGGTACAGAGGTGAATGTTATAGGATCCTAACTGACCTTCGAATCCTTAGGAAAAAAATGATGTTTCTTGGACATATTTGGATGGGCCTTCAGAACAAGTGAGAACCTGAAGAGGTGAGAAGGCAGAAGCAAATGCAACACTATAGACAGATATGACTGTCCTAAATTAGAGAAGGTGAAAAATGTTGGAGAGCTATCAAGCCAAACCATGAGCTGCATTGTTAGAGATATTTCATCTTCAAAATAAGAATTAGCTCTTTAATAGTGCTTTGCTTTGGTTTAATTTCTTTATTTTCTGAAGTTTGTATTGTCTAGTGGAAGACTGGCAAACTGATTACACCAGTCTTTCATTCAAGAATTAGCTCTTTTGTCCTTTGATACGTACTGCCTATGGTTCCACAAGGGCAAAGTAACTTCACTAATGTAGCAGAGAATTAGAAGGGGATCTCACTTCTAAAAAAGGATTTTACTATTCTGACTTCACTCCCCTCTCTCCACACCAGACCTCCTCTACTGGTTCAAATGGCTGTTTGGAATGTTGAATAGCCATGAGAATGAACTGTACAGATCCAAAGTGAATTTTACTGGTAAGCTTTCTATTTTGTATTTTTGTTTCACAAGCATGACTGACATTCCAGTTTGATCGTTTTTAGAGTCAGGTGGTGCTATGGTTGATACAGTGTGTCTATTTGAGAAGTTTAGAAGTTTAACTAAGAGACTCAGCAGGGAGTCAGTATCCTTATTTTGTAAATATCCTCATCCTGTAGAGGGCACAGAGATTTTGTGAGTGCTATATCTGCCCTGAGAGGGAAAAGGTGGCCTGCATTCAATATAAGGAAGGAAAAGAGACTTGCTCTTGCCCCACTTTTGCTCTTGTTACTTTGCTCTCTTCTGCCACCTTCAAGTGTTGCCCGTGTCATGCTACCTTACCTTGTTGCCAGCTGATTATGGATGAAACCTCCACAAACTGTGAACTAAATAAACCTTTCCCTCCTTTTTGAGTGTCAAGCATTTTATCTCAGCAGCAAGAGAAAAGTAAACAGGACCGGTGACAAGGAACATAGAAAGATTCTTTGCCTTGACCTATAGAAATTTTGACATGCTAAGATTTTGAACAGCACATCTAAGTAGCTACCTTCTTCCATGAAAAAGGTACCCTTTTAAATGAAATCTACAATGAATACTGCTTAGAACTGGGCTTTTCATGGGCTGGAAATTCATGTAATTACAATCATCTCAGAAAGGGAGAGTGAAAATCAATTCATAAATATGACAATGTGCCAAGAAAAAACTGCAGACACTAAACTAAATCTCATTGCTCCTTGAAAAATAATGAAGCTACATGAAGCTGAAAATGAATAGAATTAAGCTTTTTTAAAACAATATATGCAGTGTAAATGCTCAAAAGAAGATCAGTTAGTAACAAAACTGAAGTCTATTCAGATAAAAGGAATTCACATTTTGTGAGAACCTAATAATTGTAGCATGTATAATGATTAAAGCTCTAGCAAAAGATGTATCATAAGAAAACAACAAAATTTCCTTCCTTATATACTGCCTGTTGACATATTAATGATGACACGTTACAGCCTATGGGAAATAAACAAATTAACAACAAATAATATTAAAGGTTTTAGTCCATTCCTGCTGCTATTACAACATTTTTTAGAGAACAAAGTTAATAAAATATATTTCTCATAGAAATAGGGAAGTCTGAGTTTGAGGTGCTGACTTGTTAATATCTTGGAGGAACCCCTTCTTCATTGATGATGTCCTATTTCTGTGTTCTCAGATTGGAGAAGGTCAAAAAATATGCTATCACATGATGAAAGTGTAGAAGGACAAATGATACCTTACTTTTCAAAGCCCATTTATAAGGACATTAGCTCCATTCATGAGAGCAGAATACTCTTGATCTGATCATCATCTAAAAATCTCCAATAGAGGATACTACTGTGTTAGATATAACATTTCAACATAAATATTATAGGAGCAGAAATATTCAAATCATTGCACAATATGTCATATCAAATATTTCATATTTGAAAGATTTTTTAATTCATGGTGAAGTTTAAAAACACTTTATCCTCTTTCCAAAGAGCTAGTCATGAGAAACCGAGGCAAAAGTGTTATTAGTTTATTATTCACAACTGTAAACCAAAGTTCTCTGGTAGAAGAAGTCTCTGATATACTTATAGAGGCACTATATTGGCATGTATAATGGTAGAGCAACACCAAGAATGGTTTTGAAGAAAATGTCAGAAAATCTAATTTAGATTTCACTGTTTCCAAGTGTTAATTATACTTAGAAGACATTTGAAAATTATTGAGAGATTACTATACGTACAAGTACTGGTCATTCTTATATATAATGTGCTGCAAATATGTAATTGTTTGGATCCAGGGTCTCCCTCACTTATCAAAGTCATCCAAGGTTCAAGTTCCTTCTATAAAATAGAATAACACTTGCATATAAATCATACACATTATACATCATTGTCTCTAATTTAGTTTTAATACATCACACAATGTAAATGTAGTGTGAACAGCTGCTATGCTATGTTTTTTGGGAATAATGGCAAGAAAAACAGCTGTACATGTTGAGTACAAGTATAATACTCTTCGATGTGCTTTTTGTTTATGTTACTGGGGAGTGACTCCACAGCCTTGACACTGAGCTACAGGCTTGGTCTTTTATTTCATTTTTATTCTGAGAAGAGTCTCACAAGTATTGAAAAATTTCTTGGCTTGGATTTGAAATCTTCCTAAACTATGAACCTCCTTGAGTGTTGAGATTTCAGGTAGGCCCCACCAAGTTGGGTTGTTGGCCAGTGGTTTCTAGAATACTTAGATATAAAAGTCTCAAAAGTGTTTTGTGTTTTGTTTTCTGAAGAGATTCAATGAGACGTGTCCAGTTTTTCGGGAATCTCTCCAGAATGAAATTTATTTATTTGTTCATGATATTGAAGATTGGACCCAGAGGTTTCCATTTGTTTGTTTTTGTTTAATAAATAATTTATTAAATAGACTGAACTCTGGGCATTTAATAAACACAACTAACCAACTTTTCTTCACTTTCAAATTATGAGAACAGTATTCCTGAAGAAAGTTTGAGGTGGAAGAGAGAAACATAAATTGCTTCTTACTGCAGTAGGTCAGGTCTCCTTTCCCACTCTTCAGGGGTTCAGAGAGTCTCAAAGCTTTCTGTCCATCTCTGGCTATGGAAAGCTAAGAAGTTGTCTCCATACTTAGAGATATTATATGTCACCACTGCATAGAGACTTCATATATGACTGCTTTATATGTCATTCCTCTCCCTCTCCCAGGTCAACCAAGACTCAGCTTCCCTCTGGTGAGCACCTAGAGAGAAGGGACCCAATTATTTATCTTCCTTCTCCATTTGTGGGATCAACACTTTAAGGACTGGCCACTGGAAGAAGAATAAAGAAAAAGATCAACACTTCAGAATGAGCCCAGAGATTTCATACTGAGTTATTTATTCAGCCCCCTCTCTTTTATTTAATATTTTGAGATGGGTTGAGGTGAGGGTTTCTCCAAGTGATCCTACCTCTTTGGCCTCCTGGGATAATAGGCACGTGCCACCATGCTTGAATAACTGGTTAATTATTAATAAACTCTCAAATAAATAAAGGATAATAGATTATACTTAAATAAGATTGTGACGTGGGGGTATTTTGGTTTTTATTATGTATAACTTAAAAGTTGTTTGAGAAAACAAAACAATTTAGTACAAAAACAAAATTTTATTACCCCATTCAGATATTCTATTAAGAATGAAGAATGTTAACTGATGTCATTAAAGAATGCCTGTTTGAGGTGACTATTGGATATAATACTTCTACATTTTCTGAAGATTAAATGCCTTTTTTATTAATATATTTTGAAAACAAAACCAAATTGTTAATCTTTCAAACCCATAAATTATAGTAAAGAAATTAGAAGTTTCCAAATATATGAAGTAGGCCCATTATATAGGGTGTCATTGACCAACATGTGGACTATATCATTTTAGGAGAGTGTTGACAGTTAACTGCAATTCTAATACTTATTGGATTGAATTAAATTGAAAATGAATGAATTTCTTAAAGGAGAAAACATTTAACGCTGATATCCTAGCTGTATTTCTCAGATTCCCCTTAGAATATTTATAGAAAATGTTATGAAACATTCGAATATTATGACGTTATTGAAGTGATTTCCCTTTTCTGTACTTGTGCATTGGTACTTCAGACTGAACTTTGAGTACATTCAATTGATTCTCAAACTCTTTACATCCTGAACACTATATTTGCACAACCACATGAGACATTGTGGATAGACTGCTCTTTGTTTTGCATGGGCAATAGCTTAAATGGTAGGTTGACATTAGAAGATGTAAATAATCAGGTATGTGATGCATTTGAAAGTCATAAATTTTAAACATGTACAGTAACATATTGCATTTAAGTGTCGAGCAAATATTGTACCTTATTTTTCTTATACTACTCTGGCTAATATATTAATGATTGAAAATGTGGCTTAGCTGAAATCCAAATAATGAAGCATTTTTAACCTTTGCAAGCATGAATCAAAGCCAATTCTAACCTTTCCATCATTTTACTTTCTCACCATCAGAAGAACATTACTCAAAATAGAAAAGAATGTTTTTCCTTTGAGCTTTTCCTCAGAGTTATGTTTCTATTTTTTATTACAGTGAAATTGTAAAAGACAAGAAAAGGACGATGCAGAGACTCTACCCGGTTCCTATTTGCAGTTTCTCATATGCAAGATTCATTTTGGACTAAGAAAGCAAGAAAATAACCTATTTTGTTTCAGTAGGAAATCTGCTGATCTGTTAATGAGGCAGATAGATATATATACTCACCTGGAATAGTATAACATGTAAATTTTATTTGGAAAATGTAAGGAAGATTTTATTTTAAAAGAAAAACTTTGCAACCTGAGAATTTAATTAAAAATACCAAGTGAACAAGAATTATGAGAGCCTGTGAACATTAAACCAAATGAAAATTGCACAACTTTAATATGAAAAATTAAATTATATCACACTTGATTTGTTGAACATAATAATG
The DNA here is from genome assembly GCA_004365215.1 of Cuniculus paca. NCBI lineage: Eukaryota > Metazoa > Chordata > Mammalia > Rodentia > Cuniculidae > Cuniculus > Cuniculus paca. The sequence goes on from RJWT010004839.1 coordinate 32,130, forward strand.
CTTATAGAAATGAGCCAAATGACTTTTTTTCATATGAAGGTCTTTTTGATATATGACACTTGAAATTTATTCCTTTATTCATGATCAGTAATGCTTAATTTCAAAGATATAATTTAATATATACATTATAAGATATGTGAATTTAGACTCAAATCTGCTTTCTTAATTTGGTGAATTTAAAGACAGACATAG